>JALPQI010005889.1:0-61416 GCA_025490895.1 Thaumatotibia leucotreta | reverse complement strand
AATATATGTAAAAAAAAAAATTAAAAATATAATAAACTAAATTTAACCGTACAATTGGCAATGGCAAAAATACTGGACGTTCAAGTCCAATACCTATTCACTGCTTAGTTGGCAACGTGCAACATACTTGACATATGATTTCTGAAAAACTATCCATAAGCGATTTTTTTTATTAATTTTCTGTTATTTAAAATCATATAAATAGGCATAAAAACTATAGTTTTATGTATTTTTTCAAAAAAAGTGTCGTTGTCAATTTAAGGGTTAAGGGGTTCTTCCTTGAACTCAGTTATGGTTTTTTTAATGTGACGTTCAAATCATGAAAAAAACCCCTTTGAAAAGAGCAACACGCTCATATGAACGGAATAATTAAAAAATATTTTTTTCGGTTTTGCCTTTTAATATATTGTAATTTGAACCATTGTATATAGTAGAACATATTTGACCTTACATTTTAGGATAGAAATAAAAGTCACATAGTCAACGAAATATCTTTATTTTAATTAAATGTGATAATTACTATCACTTAAATCTTTCCTAGAACAATAACAAATTTGGTATAGTATGTTCTAAATTAATTTTAATCAGTCCACAAGAGTATCACAAAAGTATTAATATTATTCTACAGGTCACACTTTTTCGTTTATAGACGATTAAAGTTACGTAAAAATCACAATTTCACTTCCATATGTTTGGGAAAAGGGCCCTTATGGCCAATTACAGACAAAACATGTTGATTATTATAATAAGGCACCATATTAACAAAATGTTTTTGCTAATCTTGTACCAAAACTGCAATCCGAACAAAAAATGTTATTATAATTTTTCAAAAAATATTGATCAGTAATGAGTAATTTTCACTTAAAGTCAACGTTAATTAATTCACATAGCCTGTACCTACCTGCCTAGTGATCCCGAAAGATAACACAATATGTATTGTTCACAGTCCGTTATTTTACTAAAAAAAATATTCATAAATCACGTGTGGACATTTTAGGTGATTTTTGGTCAAAAATCATGGTCAAATATGAAAAATGCGAAAAATTAAACCAGACATATATTATACATACCATATCATTTGTGCTATCATTAACAAATAATAGGTGTTATGGATCCTTTACTACTACCCATTTATTCTCGACTGATCTCCTTTTCTCTTTTCCGTCGAGAGACGTTTTGAAGCCAGTCGAGAAATTTAGTAGGTACACGTACACGCTACACGTAAATTAAGATTTAAAACGACCGTAGGTACTCAGGTACCTAAAGCACTTTTTCTGATTATACCTATGTACAGATATATTTTAGCTTAAACTTGTTTATAATATCAGATCTGAGTACCATGGATTTCACGAAAGCTGCCGTGACTGATTAGTGCGTGCCATCAGGGCAGCCGTATACTTGTTTACAACCGCCATAGTATAAAAAATGAAAAATTGCAAACCAATTTAATGATTATATATATATATATTGTTGAGCTTTGATGTCATTTTTGTATGCTATTCCCACAAGGGACCTTTTCTACTAAACTTTGAACTTAAATTTAGTAAAGAAAGAAGTAACGTACGCAGCTGACTCCAAGGTACACATATACTCCTGTTTGTATATTTTACTATTTTATATAAAAAGAAAAAATGATAATTTTGAATGGTTTTACAAAATCGCCAATATCTCCGTAACTAGAAACTGCCATAAGGTACCTTTTCTTATGGACGGTCACAAATCATCATTTTTTGTAGGTACGTAAAAATTATATGTCATATTTTTTTGGGAATAACTACAGGGTTAAAATCTTTCGGGCTATTATAACAGACACTGTATAAGCGTGGTGCTATAGATTCCCTACTTTAATAAATACTTATGTTGCTAAGGACTGTATCGTTATTTATAAATACAACTTTACTTGGCCGTATTTTTTTATATTACATTTTTACATAAAAAATGTACAAGTGTCTAATTACTGCTTTAATAAGGTACACATTTCATCCTAGAAACTCGACGTGAAACATCTGGATTAGACACAACTAACCCAATCCTCCCGAATAGGCAATATTGAAAGCATCATAAAGACCCTAAACGAAATAATTTGGAAAGTAGCCATATATCACATAACACTCAAAAATATCTACACGCCATACACTCAGAACATAGAAACGCAAAATAATACATATTTCAAGAGTTAGACCAGGTTGAACTTGTATTTATAAATAACAATACGGTCTTTATAATTATATACCATTCATGATTTGTAACATGTTTATATCACCACAATGTCAATCGGTACGCAATGTACGCATCAACGTATTTAAACGCAATTATTGTATGGGACGTGTCTGCTGCGAATCATGTCCTTTGTCCCATGTGAATGGCTCCACTCAACCAGAATGCTAACAAGATACGGCAAATAGGGTGCCTAATAACAAGACCTAATTGAATCGCGAGTAACCGCGCAGAACATTATTAATATCTATATAATTTTAAGACCGACAAAATGATATTTTCTCCTTTGTAAGATTTATATAACTATACAACTTTTTATTTTTCTGTTTTAAACATTACTTGAATGTGTTTATTAATCTGATGGACTTAGGGCTGATTTGTCAATCCTCAGTTAAAAATATCTGTTAGTTAAAATTATTACCATCCTTATCTCAGGTCATCAATCAATAATGTATAATATGTATATATATGAAATACATAAAAGTCACGTTTATATATTGCCAAATTACCTACTCCTTTAAGTTTATTTCCAATTTTTTAAAATAGAAGTCCTGTACAAAAATACTGCAATCTACATTTTAGTCATCATATCGTCGTTTTAAATCGTATATGTATATTATGAAATAATTTATTTTAACTACATGTATCATGCATCACTAAGGGGGAGGCCTATGTTCAGCAGGCACCGTCTTTGCGTCATCCCTATTATTTTAATAATTATTATAGGTACAAGAAATCTAAATATTCGTTGGCTATGTTACGGAAGTGATACTTTAACAATGTACACACTGATTTACCTTTAAGTAACATGCAATTTTCGTATTTCGAGCCACATATTCGAGCAGCGGAACTAATTCGAGTTACGAGTGGTCAACAAAAATCGTGTGAAAATGATGGTCAATATTTTTTATTTAGTTAAAGGCAAAATATTATAAAGTACTTATATATAAAAATATTCCAAAATGTAGGTATCCCAATGCACTTCATCTGTAAGAGTATTCTTTCGATAAATATTTTTGCTCTTGACTGTTCATTAAACTTGTACATTCATCATCTTGATTTTTTAAAACATCCCCGAGTAATGACACTAATCCAAGCACTCAAAATATAACAATTGCTTCTGAAGTACTAAGGAACACAGTTTGTAATATTTTTATTCAATTATCGTAATAAACCCCAATACGCAAAAACAATGTTGATGAAAAACTTATCAATAGAAACACAAATGCTCTCTCAGACCCGATTACAATGTAACAATGTTACACAGAACGAATCGTTGAAGAACAAATGAACAAGCGAATACAAGCCAACTACCCAAACGTTTTCCAATCGAAATGCTCACAAAGTCTGGCGAAATACCGACGAACAGGCAATAATGGCGATAGCGGTGCAGGAATTTAATAGGCTTAGCTTTATACACTATGGTTATACCAAGTTATGGCCTTTAGGTAATTAACCGGAATTTCCTCCCACGCAATTCAGCTGTGGAATGAACTCTACCGAGGTTTTCTCAAAAAAAAACATGCCAAGAGCATGTCGGGCCATGCTCAGTGTAGGATTCCGTACTTGTTCAAAAACGGCTGGGGTCGATCATGTTCGCCATAATTTAAAGTACTGTATAAGCTGAGTATTCAAAATTTATTTTTTATTTTTTGGACCCACGCCACGGATGCAAAGTTAGAGGGGGGGACAGAGTCTTGTTTTTATTTTGGAGCAGTTATCTACGAAAATACTGAGCTCAGAAAAAAAAAATTTTTAAGACCCTTATTGAATTAAAATTACCTATTCAACATGCAACGATACCCCACACTACAGGATAATATAAATAAAAATAAAAATAAAAAAATTGTTTGGAATATTTTATTCTACCACTTTGTCAGCATAATAATTACATGTACCAAATTGCAAACTAGTACTAACGGCAAAGAGCTGTGCTGCGGGCAGACAGACGGACAGACTGACATGACGATAAATAAAACACTCTAAAAATAAGTAGATTTTTAAAGGGTCGGGAACTCACATGTGAATGTAAATGTGGAGTTTTAGGCGTCCTTAGGCTACGGTAGTTATTTACCATCAGCACTGTAAGGTATATTTATCAACGTTGTCGTATAAAGAAGTAGAAAATGAGTAAACTGAAAGATGTGCTCAGTACTTGTTGTTGCACGAGTCATTTTAAATTTATATTTTTGTAACCTAAGATGAAAAATTTTATCATTTAATTTAGTTTTGTTTTAAAGTTATAGTTTTTTATTTTATATTTTTTTATTTCAGTTGCTACTTTATAATTGTAGTTGATTTGTGTCTGAATAAACCTAAGGAAAAAAAAGATGAAAAAGTGTTTCGTTACAATTTACCATTATCGAAACATGAATTAATAGATTATTTATTAGTGTGTAGTATTTAATTATGTAATTGAATTGTGTGCCTATCTAGCGGATAAACTTGTTTAATAAAAGCTTCAAAACAGGGTTAAATGTTACTAGTAACTGCTAGATAATCAAATAAATAAAGAGGACCATACATCTCATAACCTTACCTTACCATTATTGTACAATGCAGTTTCATAAAGCACATGCCCCTTGATCTTTATAGGGCAAACGCCTTAGACGGTACGGTACACCTTAGAAAGCATTCCACTCTCCCTTTGTGGGGTCACCATGCCTGAGACATGGCGACGAAATTGGCTGCTTAAAATTTTCGGATTATTTGGAACAGATAGAGTAAGTATGTTTGAAAAGTCATGTGCGATATATGGGCGAGCCTTAGTTACTGCCAAATGCTTTCGCTTTTCGTAAAAACTATCTGTAGCAACTACAAGCACATCGTAATAATAATAAAAAAAAAGAGAATTATGTGATGGAATTTCGACTTTGAAATTAAAACCTAGCAACGATGCATCTGAGACCGTGGCGATACTGGCGATGGAATTGGCTGCTTACATTTTCCGGATTGTTTAAATAGAACAAAATGAAGTATGTTCGAAAAGTGATGTGCGATGTATGGGCGAGTCTTAGGTACCGCCAAATGCTTTCAATTTTCTTAAAGACTACCTGTGGCAAATGCAAGCACTTCGTAGCAATTATTTAAAAAAAAAAGCTGAAAATTATGTGTTGAATTCTTAACTTTTATATTGTAACCTTGCAACGTTGCTTTAATCGTATGCTAACCCTACTGATTTGGTACCTAATTGTGTTTTTCGTGGCTCCTGTATGGTGATATTGAGTTACAAGGTTTGCGAATCGACGATATCTCTGTTGTTAATATTCTTAGGTAGCCTAATAAAATAATTAGTACTTAATAGATAATTATTGTTTCAATTCCTATATATTGGGGGATGAGTTACTCACGTCCGCAGGAATTGCCACTAACACCCTGCACGTGTCCCCCGGGTGGCGCTAATCGAGTAACAAACTTTCGGCTGCTGTACCTGTTACCAATTATTAACCTCACAGCAAGAAAACCGAGTCGCTGCTAACTTCGAATGTGAATTGAATACTGAATACCTACTATTATGTCTATGATGGATGCAAATAATGATAGCTCTCCAACAATTACGATTGGGCCTAGCCTACGGATATGCCAGCTGAATATCGAAGGAATAAGTCTGGCAAAGTGCAAAGTTTTGCACAAAGTTTTGACGAAACATAACGTTGATATCTTATTACTACAAGAGACGCACTCCAGGGATGAGCAAAATCTAGAGGCCAGGGGGAAAATCCCAGGATACAGTCTAGTTGACTCACTAAATCATCCAAAACATGGTATCGCAACCTATGCTAAACAGGGAATATTGAATATCAAGGTCCACCCACAAGTTCCAAATCCCAATTATTATACATCTGTAATTGAAGTACAGGGACTGACAATAGCAAATATCTATAAACCTCCCACCAACCCATGGGGAGATTGCTTGCCGACCTTGCCACACCCTTGTGTTTACGCTGGTGATCTGAACAGCCATCACACCTCCTGGCGTTACGACTCAAACGACCTCAATGGCATCAGGCTGAATCAATGGGCGGAGGATAACAACTACGAGCTAATATTCGACGCAAAAGATAAAGGCTCATTCAGGTCGGCTAGATGGAAGAAAGATTACAATCCGGACCTAACCTTTGTTTCACGAGATAGTAGCGGCGCCCCTCTCCCCACCAGTAGGAAAATACTCACTAACTTTCCAAATAGTCAACACCGTCCAATCCTGATGGAGGTCGGCAATCAAATCCCATTAGCGCGGTCCATGCCTCTGCCAAGATGGAATTTCCAAAAGGCCCATGGGGTGGGTTTGCAAGAAACTTGGATGACTCAATCAGATGGATCCCACCAAGAGCTGAAAATTACCAGAGATTTGTGGGCCTTGTCTTGAAAACTGCTAAAAAATACGTCCCCCGAGGCTTCAGGAAAACCTATGTGCCCGGTTGGACCGAAGATAGCGAGAAACTTTACCAACACTACAAAGAGTCGGGCGATCAGGAGGTAGGACGCGACTTATTACAGTCACTCGACGTGGAGCGAAAAAACAAATGGGTGGCTACAGTAGAAAAAATTAACTTTAGATCATCAAGTAGAAAAGCGTGGAGGGTGCTCAATAAACTAACGGGAAAAAATGGAGCAAGCAGGCTCAATGCGTCTCAAAAGCTGACAGACTCGATAGCAAACCGCATTGTAGATACATCACGTGTAAAGGGAAATCGTGCAGCTACTAAACATACCAAAAAGCTTGCCCAACATCTTAAGGCTTCCCTCCCAGTGGACGAAAATCTCTCCTGCTCGTTCTCGATTGAGGAAACTACAGCTGCCATCAATCAACTGGCCTTGGGTAAGGCTGCTGCCTTGGGCAAGATGGTATATATAATGAATTTATCAAGAACCTTGGCCCAAAGTGTGTAAAATGGCTTGGAAGCTTCTTCTCGGACATATTGGCAAGGAACAAGCTTCCTCCATCTTTTAACTTCGCCAAGATAATTGCTGTGCTTAAACCCGAAAAACCAGTTGACGACGCAAAAAGCTACAGACCAATTGCCTTGCTTAGCTGCGTTTATAAACTGCTAGAAAAGCTATTAGCATACAGGATAAACCCGCTCATCGACAAAATTGTCCCAATAGAGCAGGCGGGTTTCAGAAGCGGTCGAAACTGTGCTAATCAAGTCTTATCCCTTACTTCACATATAGAAACTGGGTTCCAAAACAAACTGAAAACTGTGGCCGTCTTCGTAGACTTGTCTGCAGCTTACGATACCGTATGGAGACAGGGGCTACTCTATAAACTTATGAAGGCTGTGCCTTGTCGAAAGATTACAAGCTTAATAAACAACATGCTCAGCAACAGACAATTCACTGTCCACCTTGGCGATAAGCAGAGCCGCGTTAGAAAATTACAAAATGGCCTACCACAGGGTTCAACACTAGCGCCGCTGCTTTTCAACCTTTACACTTACGACCTTCCAACCACGCTCTCTAGAAAGTTCATATATGCTGACGATATTGCACTAACCTACCAGCACGAAACGTTTAAGGTGTCAGAAGGTCAACTTACGATGGACCTGGAAACCATTAATAATTACCTAAAAACGTGGAGACTAGTACCAAACGCCAGCAAAACTGAAGTATCAACCTTCCACCTTCACAACCATCTCGCCACCTACAACCCCAAGGTTATCTTCGACGGCAGAGTTCTAGGATACAACCCACAACCCAAATACCTCGGAGTTACCCTGGACCGCTCGCTGATATACCGATCCCACCTCAGTAAACTCAACAAAAAACTGGCAACGCGTAATAACATCATGGACAGACTAACCGGCACGTCGTGGGGTGCTAGCGCTGATGTGCTGCGTACAACTGGACTCAGTCTGGTGTACTCTGCGGGTGAATACTGCGCTCCGGTTTGGCTTAACAGTGCCCACACGGATAGGGTGGACACCCAGTTGCGAAGAACCATGCGATGCATATCCGGAACTATACAGTCGACTCCCGTTCAATGGTTGCCAACTCTGAGTCATATACCTCCTCCACACCTAAGAAGACAACAGGCACTGATAAACGAAGCACGTAAAATCGCTGGCGATCCAAACCTGCCCGTCCATCACGAGTTTCTGCACCCGCCTCGTCATCGCCTGAAATCCCGACATCCGCCCTACCAAACAGCCCACCACCTTATGGAACAGCCTTTCGATATAGGAACCATGTGGAAAGAGGAATGGAAGGCAAACCCACCTGGGGACGCAGTCTCAAACTATGACCCCACGCAAATGCCCATTGGTTTCTCGACTCCTAGACGGGATTGGTGCCAGTTGAATAGACTGAGAACCGCACATGGGCTTTGCGGGGATTATATGTTCAAGTGTGGCTGGAGAAACTCACCAGTATGTGACTGCGGAGCTCCCGTGCAATCCATACAGCACATAATCCAGGACTGCCCAAAGAGGAGATACACTGGAGTTGCCCTGAATTTGCTCACTCCTGATGCGGACGCAGCCAATTGGGTGAAGAAGCTAGATATAAAATTATAGCATGATATTTGATAAGATTAGTATGCGACTAATTTGTAGCCATACGATTAAATAAATAAATTCCTATAATATCTCTATTATTTTAATCCTAGTAATAATCTAGTATCTCAATTAAATGCAATTCAAAGAAGATTATAAATTGAATGCCATTGCAACTCATACAGGCAGTGTACATACAATAGTGAAATACAGAAATACTGTTGTAACGCGATGCCGTTATGCAACAGACAATGGTATTTAAACAGTAAGTAACTAATGAACAGGAATAAAATTTCGCAGCGATTGTAAATCAGAGGGTTGGAAAGACAATTCAAAAATTGTAGGTATTTGTGTAGGTGCGTTTCTTAATCAGAGTATTTGCTTATTAGAATATACATATTTATTTATTTGTTTAGTACATTATTTCACAACATAAAAAAAAACACAATTGGCAAATTAAACGCCTAAAGACATTCTCTATCAGTCGTATTATTATGTGCGTTATAATAATAATACAAACGTCGGTTGACAAGTAAAACTCACTAAGTAACAAATACCTACTTGAAATAAAGCTCGTATCTCAGTTTCGACATAATACTGACATAAGAGGTTGCTAAGAGTAGTGACAGTTTTTATAGTGAGTTTTGCTTGTTAGCCGACGGTAATATCAAACTCATGAACTCAGCCATATTATAAAAGGATAAAGATTTAAAAAAATGCGGCTGTATAAGAAACACATTTATTTGAAAAACTAAATGATTAGATCCGGTAACGATGGTAATCAGGGAGAGAACCGATTTAAAATGTATACCAATACCTTCAATCGGCACACTCACAGAAACCTTGTTGAAACTAAATACGGGTAAAATCTATATTATTAAACGATGTGTCAAGTATTTAGTATTTTACGGTCATGGTCTAGCACTTGATCTCGTTAGAGTCAGCTTTGACATAGATTTACTTAATATGGATAAGTGACGCATACCATGCAATTTTATTACTGTTGTATTACTATACAACAGTACTCTGTAGTATAGTAATTCTCTTGATTTTTTAGGAAAGTACCTCAATAATCGTCATAATAACGATGAGTGTCATACAGCATAGTCTTTCGCCGCTCTTGAGCCGCTCTGTATAACTAGGATAAGCTAACAATTTGACATGTTAAAATTTACATTTGTAATTATCATAGGTACATGTCATGTTACATAAATTATTATACTGTATTCAATATAATCGCTAAAATAGCGGCTTAGCATTAAACGGTTTGTTGTTTGGTTTAGCATCACCGTGGTGTAACAGAAACACTTAAACAGTATAAAGGGCTAAAAGCTGAATTTGTACCAGACTTTTACTTCTATGTACGTAAATACAAGCCCTTGTTAGGTTGTTAGCCCGCGCTAATATTTCGTCTACCTAGTCTACCTACTGTACGCCACTTGAGATACCGTAAGATGGGGCTATTTGGTAACATCGAAATTAAAGGTGTTAGACCCATATAAATGTTCGTATCGTAAGATTTGGAACAAATATCTTATACTTGGGACCACGTATTTTCATAATATTCAATGCTAAAAAGAATTCGGGCTTAAATGCTGTTTTCTCCTTAATACCAAATAGCCCCGTAGAACTCAAATAACCTCATCTTACGGTACTGATGCTATTCTGTGTGATGTCGTACAGATTTTCCAAGATCAAGCGAAATGAAACTTTACGACAAAGCCGGGGCAGAGGTCGCGATAATATAATAAAGCAAGTAGGTATAGCTATATTAACGTTGTAGAGAAATATCGCGTATTTTGATAGATAATAAAACTTATTACTTAGATATGGTTAATTGGAACTTAGAAACTGTAGAACAGAAATTACAAGTTTTTGTTTTCATTCGATTCCAGAAATATATGTACAAAATTTTCCGAATAGTTCATTTTCACTTCATAGTAATAACATTTCTGAATTAGTTATCCAACCTGTCAATTTTGTTTTAGTACTTACTAATAGTAGATATTAAAATTAATTTTATCGATGGCCATACTAATTTTAGCGTACTTAATGGATTCAAAGTTTTTTTTTGGAGGAATTTTTGAGTCCAACTGATATGCATTGTATGCTGTCTTAGTTTAATATATATATTATTTTATTTATATTAGCCTGGTTTAGTGTCCCACTGCTGGGCAAAGGCCTCCCATTTTTTCCTCCATTCGGCCCGGTTGTCAGTTTAATATCATCATCATCATCATCAGCCTATGATAGTCCACTGCTGGACGTAGGCCTCTCCTATTAACTATGCGTATAGATAGACGCGTTAGGAGGTAAATGCCCATAATCGCCACGCTGGGCAAGCGGATTGGCGATCGCAGTAATATGTCCACCATGATGACGCTGCTGCCCATCATCAATCTTTAATCAAATAATATATGGTCAGTGACACTTCAATCCCTTAGTCGACTCTTACGACACCCGCAGGAGGAGTTGGGGTGGTGACAAATGTATTCTTTCTGCCGTCATCACACGGCCAAGTTTAATATAATAAGTAACAATTTTGTTTCATGTAATAAGTAACAATTTTGTTTGCGACAATTTGGCACGTGAAATTATGAGGATGCAATACATTGCTTGCTGAATTGTTATACTGTATGGAACAAAAAACATTCCTAAATTTCTAATTTAATCATTGTAAATAGGTTCCTTGGGTCTTATACTAATCGTCATTAAATTAAACACCTGTATTGAATAAAACCCTGTATAAGAAGTATTCATAAATCAGAATTGGGTGTTACAATTTACAGATCGCATCCAGTGTCCGCACTAGTCTATGTAACACACAAACGTGAGGACTCTTTACACATAGCCTCTGTTTTCAAACAACTCCCCAGTTGGTCGTAGAATCATTATATTTACTTAGGGTCCTAAGCTTACCTTCTAAGTTATTGATTTAAATGTTTACCCTCCGCGTTGACTGCCTCCTAATGTCTATCGATAGTGCAAATTCGTGGCTATTTTTGGATAGTTTGCACAGGTGCTGGGTTTGCAAGTTAGTGTTTTTTGTACGCTTAGATTTTATAGGTTTGGTCAACTTGAAATACATAACTAAAGTATGTAATTTTTCTTAAATCACAGGTCAAAATAAACTGTCAATGAACATCAAATTTAAAAACCGAATAAAACTGATTTCTCTATGATTCCATCGTGAGATTCAGACTTCTTGCCAATAGGACTATCTAGGGTACCCGTTCAATTAAAAAACACTTTTCGAAACGGTCCACGATTCTCGGAGAGATCGAATATTATACATCTTAAATAAATAAAAATAAATAAAATAAATAAATATCTTGGGACATCTTACACAAATCAACCTAGTCCCACGGTAAGCTCAATTAGGGCTTGTGATGTGGGTACTAGGCGACGATATATATAATAGATAGATACATATAGCTACTTATATACATAGACAACCATGACCAAGGAACAAATATTTGTGATAAATAAATACACAAATAATGTCCTCGCCGGGATTCGAACCCGGAACCTCCAGCTTCGTAGGCAGGGTCACTACCAACTAGGCTACAGAGGTTGACAAATAAAACAAATTAAATTATACATAAATATAAAAAAACAGTCGAATTGAGAAAGTTTTAGTTTAATTTATATTATTCAAGTCATATTATTTTTGTAATATATTTATTATTAACGGTTATATATTATTGAACATATTGCGAAAACACAAATCAAATTATTTATTAACTAAGACCGAGTCTCCGAGGGGTACAGGCATCAGCCGCGAAAGCTGAGTACGTGGGTTCGATCCCCACCTCGGACATAGGTGATCTTGGTCGTTTTTCTTTGGTATATGACATCTAATATTTATAATTTATATAGTATTAAGTAAATAGTGTGACTTCTTCTTCTTCTACCTAGCGTTATCCCGGCCTTTGCCAGGGTCCGCTTTCCTGCTACATTTCCTCCACTTTACGCGATCCTGAGCATCTTCTACTGTAAGCCCATTCACACTTATGTCAGCCTTCACGACATCTAGCCATCGCTTCTTTGGTCTGCCGCGGGGTCGGGGGCCGTCAAGGGCTAGGTTAAGGCATATGTTTCCCACGTAATCAGGTGGCCTACGACAAACGTGACCAAACCACCGAAGACGGCATTCTTGAAGCTTCTCCGCTACGTCACGGACTCCGAGGCTACCACGGATGTACTCGTTCCGAATGCGGTCAGCACGCGTAACGCCGCACATCCATCGCAGCATCTTCATTTCTGTAACTCGAAGCTCCTGAACGTGCCTTCCGAGAACCGGCCACGCCTCGGCGCCATAGATTAGGACTGGGCGGATAATGCACTTATACACTAGCCCTTTGAGTCTAAGTGGTATTCTGCGATCGCAGATGACTCCTGTAACCTCCCGCCATTTAGACCAAGCTGCGCTAATTCGGGCTTTAATGTCGTGGTCAATGGTCCCGGACTCGTGCAGTACTGATCCCAGGTACTTGAACTTGTCTGTTTTCAGGGCAAGTTCATTCCCTATGTTGATGGGACTGGGATCTGTACTTCCGCAGGCCATGTATTCGGTCTTCGTGACATTTAGTTTCAGACCTCCGTTCTCAAGCGAGCCCTTCCACCGGTTCACTTTCCGCTCCAACGCCTGTTTGTCCTCATCTGTCAATGCGATGTCATCTGCATACATAAGCAACCACGGCGGAGGATCTTGTATCTCCGCCGTGACGACATCAAGTACTACACTAAACAGAAAAGGGCTTAGGGCGGAGCCCTGGTGAACACCGACTGTGATGGGGAAGGGTTTCGTGTCGCCAACGGAGGTCCTTACCAAAGAAACCGAATCACGGTACATGTCCCGGATAATGTCAATATAGATCTGTGGCACGTTCTTAACCTTCAATGCCCACCAGATCATCTGACGAGGGATGCAATCAAAAGCCTTTTGCAGGTCAAGAAATGCCATGTAAAGGGGCTTTCTTCTATCCCTATAGGCTTCAGTCAGAGTTCTGAGGGCAAATATGGGATCAACTGTGCCACTTCCAGGACGAAATCCGTATTGACATCCCGAGACAGAGCATTCATGCCGCAGCCTCGAATCGATTATGCGTTCGAAGAGCTTCATGGTGTGACACATAACCTTAATACCTCGGTAGTTCCCACAGTCTTGTACGCTACCTTTGCCTTTAAAGATTGGCGAGATGATGCTCGATCGCCAAGCATCGGGCATCCGTCGGCTGGCTAGTATACGGTCAAAAAGGTCAGTTAACAAGTCCACACCACGATCGCCCATCGCTTTCCACGCTTCTATCGGCAAGTCGTCGGGGCCAACAGCTTTCCGGTTTTTCATGCCACGAAGACATTTGCGCACCTCGTATTTGGTAATCGGGGGTACAAGTCCACAATTGGAAGGCAATTCTGGTGGAGAAGAACCAACTGAATGTTCAGTATTCAACAATTCGTGAAAGTAATCCCGCCACCTCTCTTTCACTTTGACCGTGTCCCACAGCAAGTTGCCAGTTGAATCCTTAACGCAAAGACATTTGGTGATATCTTGCGTGGCTTTGTGTCGAGCTGCAGCTATCTTGAAAATGGTCTTCTGGCCCTCCCTTGTTTCTAGATTCTCGTACAAGGGAGACATCTTTCGATGTTTGGCTATAGCTACAGCTCGTTTTGCGGAAAACTTGGCAGATTGGTACGCAGCTTTGTCTTGAGGTGTTTCAGACTGTTGCCATACCCTGAACCGTTTCTTCTTCTCCAGAATCGCCTCTTGAACTAAGTCATTCCACCACCATGTCTCCTTGTCGATGACGCGGCCTCCCTTGGAAATTCCCAACACACGCTTCCCTACGCCAGTGATATCAGCCTGGATCCGGTTCCAGTAAACTTCCACCGAGTCTTGCGAGCACGTACTCAGACTTAGGTCTGCCGTGGCTTTTTGGAAGTCACTTTCATCGGATCCATTCAGACGCCACCAACGAGTTCTAGCAATGCGGCGCTCGGGTATTTTCTTCTTAGGTACTACCAGTAGGTCCATGACAAAAATGCGATGTTGTGAGGTGAGACATTCTCCGGGAATGACTTTACAGTTCGATACTTTACCGATTTGGCATCTCCTTATGAGCAAATAGTCAATCTGGGTGCAATGCTGTCCGCTCTTATATGTGATGAGATGTTGAGGTTTCTTCTCGAAGAACGTGTTGACGATTGCTAGGTCAGCTAACAGACAGGCCCGGAGAATAGAATCTCCTTCTGCGTTAGCGCGACCGTAACCGTAACCACCATGAACACGCTCAAACTCCTCAGACCTTTCACCCACATGGCCATTCAGATCTCCACCCACAACTATACACTCGGAACGTGGTATGCGCTGTAGTAGGTCTTCAAACTTATTCCAAAATCCCTCCTTCTCAGACTCTTGACAACCAACCTGCGGAGTGTAGGCACTGATTAGATTGGTAACATTGCCTTCAATCAAGACCTTCACCCGCAGGAGTCTGTCGTCGATCCTGTCAACCTCCAAAAGGCCGTTTTGGAATTCTTCAGACAATACTACAGCTACCCCGTTTTTCCCCGAAGGAGAACCAGAGTATACTAATTTATACCCTCGGCCTATATCACGCGACTTGTTTCCCTTCCAACGAGTTTCCTGCAGAAATGCGGCATGCACCCTGCGTCTGGTCAGCACATCGGCCAACTCAGTGCATCGTCCTGTGAGCGTTCCTATGTTCCAACTTGCAAAGCGGAGCTTTCTGGGTACTAGCGTCTTCAGCCGAGCCCGTACTTGACCCGGTAGCCCTAGCCCACTTATCACAGGTGTAGGGCGATGTGCCTGCGCGTCGTTATGCGGCGACGCCCTAGCAGTTGTACCCAAGTTGTAATTTTTGCTACTCATTTTAAATGACGTTTCCTGGTTTTACTAGAGCGACTGCCGTCTGACCTATTAACCCCGTAGGGAAACCAGGGGGGCACCAGAGCCTCGTTTGTTGATTAGCAGGATGACCGCGAGCAGGTGAGGTTGGTTTCAGGTCCTTAAGTTGATAGTCGGACCACTTACATCCCAACTACCATGTGACTACTGGAGAAAAATTAAAAGTACAAATCAAAATATTTAGTTAATAAATAATTTGATTTGTGTTTTCGCAATATGTTCAATAGATGGCTGCACCATCTCTCTCTAGCTATTCTAGAAAACTGTAAAGTATTCTAATAGGAGGTGCAGGCATGTAGTTAGTGCTTGCGCTTAGAGAATGGTCAAAGGCGCCTAGCCTTGTAAGGGATTGCATAATAATATACCCGAGAAATTTGACCGGTGGTTGCTAAGACCGAGTGGCCGAGGGGTGCAGGCATCAGCCGCGAAAGCTGAGTACGTGGGTTCGATCCCCACCTCGGACATAGGTGATCTTGGTCATTTTTCTTTGGTATATGACATCTAATATTTATAGGTTATATCTTACATAAATAAAAATTTAATATTGAGAAACTCCTCCTTTTTAGAGTCCATTAAAAAAGGTGCTCATTTACGAAATAGCTTTACTGGACAATTAAGTCTAGCTTTCTGAAAGACAGATTCCTACTTTGTAAGTACTCAGGTATATACTGGTAGTTATGTTTATAGGACATGGAATTTTTTTATAAAAATCAAGTTCACAGCTGTTTATCGCAGCAAAGTACATGTACTTCAAGGGTAAACATTGTCTACTAAATAAGACAGGATAATATAAGCCTTACTCAATTAAACTCTGAAATTGCAACACAACAAAACCCATTTTGTGTCTATTTTTGCTTATATTTTAGTAGCAATATTTTTTTAGTGCGATTTCATGCTTTTTATAATACATACAAACATATAATAGAATACAATTCTGTAGATTCTCAGGTATGCTGAACGCGCTTCGGGACGTCGGTATAAAATATCAACTTTTTCAATAAAATTCCCGTAACAAAATAAAATGTAGTAAAATAAAGCAGTTTACGACTGCTGAGTGACCAAATCCGTCAGGCGCATTTTTATTGCAACGAGTTTTAGATCTTTTTTATCAGACTTGCTTTCTAAGGGCAAAATTTCTCGCATGCGAGACTTACAGAACAGTGGAATTCCTTAAACAGGTACAGAACTGTCAATTATTATTATTGTGAACCTATCCCCATGACGCGTGGACGTAGGCATCTCCTATTAACTATGCGTATAGTCGCATTAAGAGGTTAATGCCCATAAACCCATAAACGCGGCGCTGGTCAAGCGGATTGGCGATCGCAGTAATGTGTCCACAAGTTGACGCTGCTGCCCATCATCAATCTTTTATCAAATAATGGTCAGTGACACTTCAATCCCTTAGGCGACTCTTACGACTTCCGCAGGAGGAGTCTGTGTTGTGATAAAATGTATTCTTACTGCCGTCACCACACGGCTGAATTATATTGTAATTTATGAAAATTATATCATCAATTCATTCAAATGCATCTCATTTTTAAATCTGCTCCATAAAATCAGTGTAATTGAATCACTCATGATACCAATCATGCTATAAAATGTACTCGTAGTAGGAAGTATAATTTATTACACTCATAAAACATGCAAGAGTGGCCAATATAAAACCGTAAGTCTATGATTACACACTTGACACTTTGTAGAAAAATATACCTATTCACATTTGTATTATATTCATCAACCTGCTTGTCCAGCGTGGCGATTATGGGCATTTAGGTAACATATACATTTATATACTCGTATGCCATACACAGTATTTTCATTAATTACTTATTACTCATTTTAAATTGCATGTTTTTAGAATTAAAATTGGTTGATTAAAATAAATAGAGTAGATATGTATTGTTTTGTTTGACAGGTTATTGTGAATATTGTTAATTTAGGGAATTACCAACTATTTGTTTGTCCCATTAGCTGTTGAGACTACCGGTTGTTGGTGTTCGGAGGCACTGTCCTTCTTTGGAGAGGTGGGACGCCGCTTGCGGGAGAGGGGTTTGGACCCCCGCTCTGGGTCGTTCCTGGTGCAGAGGTTGGCTATCGCAATTCAGCGTGGCAATGCTGCCAGTGTGATGGGCACCTTTGCACCCGGAACTACACGGGGTGGGCTCTTTGATTAAAAAGTGTGCGTCGAGTATTTGTTAGTTTGTAAGTTAAATTATTTTTTTTTCTGTATAAATATTTAGGGAATTTGGTACATTTTGTAATTTGTCTTCGTGTTTATGTATTTATTTTATAAGTTTTCTAAGATCGATTCTAGTTTTAGTGGTTTTGTAATATATTCCATACACATATTTATAGGAGGGGCCTCCGTCCAGCAGGGGACTCCAGACTCTCCAGAGGCTGATGATGTCTTGTATCACGTCATGAAATCATTCATATTTAACACGAATAAAAGCTTGTATAATGTGATGCAGTGAGTAGGTGGGTGAGTATGAACCACCACCATTCATACCAATCCAATACTCACTGCATCACATTATCACTCGTGTGATATAAGCCATTGTGTTGTTAATTATAGTTAATTCTGGGTACAATTTCAGGTTCATCCAGGACATCATTTTAAAGTTATATCACAAAGTAAAAAATTAAACAAAACACAATAAACTAAATATTTATTTTAATGACGAATAATAACGATGAATAAGATACATATTTAAACCAACCGCATTATGTTTTTTCATTATGCAATCTGGCAGCCGAGTTCTATACAGTTCAAATAATGTTAGACAAAATATTTTCTAAACTCAAACTGACATTTATCTGAACAAAATTGACGCAACCTTATTCAGTAAAAACAGCTTTAAAATTGCACTCCACAGGTCAATAAATAGAACACCAAATTGCCTCTTAAAAGGAAGTGGCGGGTGTACATTATGGAACATAAAACCGTTTTACCTGCTCTGGATGGATAGGTATACATCAAGCTTTTACTTTCATGGCATTAATAGAGGTATAGGTTAGTAGTGTTTATTGGCCGAGTTCTGAAGAAACGGTGTATTAGCATCATTGTGGGCCAGAAAGTCGGACGTTTACTCTAACTGTGTTTTTTTCGCTAAATGCACTTTTATTCAGTTACACACACCCTCATTCATCATTTCATCCATTACACTAACTAGTTTAGACTTGTCCAGTTAATACCCGTTTAATCCATTATATCCGTTTTATCCAATATACATAGTATTTTATCCAGTAATACCAATACGAGTCGAAAAACTAATTTTATTTTACATATCTCTATTGTATATTGATTTAAACTTTCACGATTATCACTCATATTTTAAAGACAAACGGGTCTGCGACCACGGGTGTAACGTCATGCCCAAAACGTCAGGCTACGTTCACACGGCGACTATTCGATTCGATATTTTCTCGCATACGGTTTTACCGTATACGGGACTGCTGTTCACACGGTGCGCAGTCTATTCGTTTTTTTCACGTATTCGGTCTCCCCGTATACGTGATAGCCGTTCACACGGCGTTATATCGCATATCGATGCAACTTGCTGCCACATCATTGTCGTTTAGCACACGGCTGCATGGATCCCCGTATTCCCATTCTTTTATATTGGTATTTGAGGAGGAAGTATCGGCGCCCGAGAAAATATTGGGTCCATCCTTTATTAAAAACGGGATTTCGCCGAGAAAGAAGATTTGCATCGTTTTTTCAAGAGCTCAGAAATGATGAACGTGTCTTTTTTAATTATTTTCGAATGTCAATAAGCAGCTTTGACAATTTATTATCAAGATTGGAGCAGACCACCTTACCACTTACTAACACCAATATGAGAATACACACAACTGCCGGCCTGCCCTCGCCACGTGTGTCTCGTATACGAGAAACCAGTTTGGCCGTGTGAACTTCTCAACGTAATGTTAAGCGCCACTGAGTATCGCATTCGGTAATATCGGGTAGATAAACTAGATAATCTCGCATTCCCGGTGGTACGACCCTACGGTATACGGCAATAAATATGTCTCGAATACGCGAATTTCTCGTATAGACGCCGTGTGAACGATTTTAAAAATTGCCATACAAATTTGGGTGTCACTACGATATCCGATAAAATCACGTATATGGTATACGAGAAAAATGACGCCGTTTGAACGTAGCCTCAGGATATAAATTAAACGTAAGTTTACGCGAGTAAGACCCGTTTGTCTTTAAAATATCTCTATTGTATCTATTTACTTATGCTATATACATACATGCCAAAAATACAATTGAATAATAAAATAAATATCTTTTGTGAATGCAAAATTGCACTTTATAGAATTTTTCAATTGTACTTTTTTTCCATTACCTACATCTTATAACGTAATATTAAAAAAACTGTTGAATATATTACTGGGTAAAAATATCTGTTCCTGTTATTATAAAGCATCATAAACTGCACACAATCATTAGAATAGTTTTTATGGAACGTTGATTTCATGGTAAATAGGTATAGGCATTATTAACATTTTAGGATCTGTAGCCTTATGATGGTACCGTGTTTTATCGTTTATCGTTGTTGCCGTCAGGTTCTAACAAGTATGTAAGTACGAAAGTGAAGCGTAGCACGATAAATAGATAAAACGGGACCATCATAAGCCACCTGGTAGTCGTTCACGTCTTCCGCGTGTCTACGACTCTGCGCTGTAATTACCTTATAATACTACAAAACATTGTTTTTCTGCATATTGTAAGTATTATTATCTTTTATCTTGTGTGAGGTTCGACGTCAATTTAATGTCATAGCCGTATTAAAAATCAAAAGTAGATATTTCTAATTATTTAAAAAGGTACAGTCAAGTGCAAAAATCTGTATTGAAAGAATCCTCTTATAAATATCGTTCTCCTCGTCTACAACGACTCTTAACAACGACGTTCATATTATTACACAGATTTAAAATGCACTGGGACATATTTTTGAGCATTTTTATCACAGACAACATAACCTCAAGACGTAGCATAGCCGGGCGATCCCCTCTGTCACGCATACGGTGAATTCACTCTATATTAGAGCCACGCCTCCATTGCTAACTTCAGTCTGCGGCTGGCGTTCATGAGATAATTACGAAAGTTTTAACGTGATTTACGTCATGCAAAATGCATTACTGTTGCGTGAAATTGTGTGGCAAGAATACAAAAACATCTAGTGTGCAAAAAGATGGTATTTCGTTTCACAAGTGAGCTATTTTTTATAAATTTCAATTAAAATTAAAAATAGTTTAAGCATAAAATCTAGTGCACTCGTTGATGTCTTTTTACAAAGTCTCTTTCTAATACTTTGCACGAAGTATAACTCCCTCCTTGTCTAGCGTAACAAGCAGGTAGGCCGTCCGAACTAGGGATGACCGTAGAGTATGTTTGTTTACTATCGATTAGGTAACTAAATATAAATTAAAATCTTTATTCTCAATCGTACCAAGCAACAGTCTCTGCGGTGGAGTCTCCATATCCGAACTAGTGATGTCTATGCCTGCAGTCTGTTTACTATGGATAAGATATTACGACTATATTCAATTATCCTCAAATAAATTCTGGTTTAGTGTAAAGTGTAGAAGTATAATTTTCAAAAATACTATTATGTTAAATAATATTGTGTATCTTCTCTAAATGCCCAAATATGAAAGAAATGTGGATGAATGCTACAAAACGGTCACATGATTGGTTTCCTGCTCCTAGCGGTGTGATATGTTCTTGACACTTTAAACCGGAATATTTCAAATTAACAAAAACGAATAATATACGAATTTTATATACAACGTATTTTAATTGTAGTTTTTTGGTAACTTTGTAACTACGAGTTAATGATTGTACAAATAAAAGTATATTTAATAAAATTCTTTTATTTATTGTCTCAGAAAAGATATATTGTGATATTAATATTTGACCGCAACTTTGTCTGCGTGGATGATGATGATAAAATAACTATCCTTTGTCCTTTCCCGGGTCTTAAACTATCTCCATTCCAATTTCATTTAAACCGGTTTAAATGTGAAGATGAAGACACAGCAGAGCAGACAGACAGTTACAAATATTTTTTTTATATAAAATTCATTTCAAGCTGGCATCATAAGCTAGTATCATAATATATCTTCATCTGCGGGGATGATGATGAGAATGATGATGATGAATGAAATATCGTATGTCCTTTCCCGGGTCTTAAATAATCTCCATTCAAAATTTCGTCTAAATTGGTTCAGCGACTTAAGCGTGTAGACTCAGTAAACTGACAGACATACTTTCGCATTTATGGTATGCATTAGTACGGATATGGATTTACGGTTTTGTCGGTAAGTCACTGACAAATATCGAATTGTGAAAGCGATAGTCATTGTAACCATCGATACTTTTATCGACATTTGGAAATCACTAGCGACCGGTAGACATTTTTGTTTTACACCTCATTGACCTTGAAACGACGAATCACAACACAGTTAGCTCATGTTACGCCGCCCGCACCTCAGCATTTTTGGCAGCATCGGTTTAAATGAAATAATTGTCTAAAGCTATGTCTTTAGGTTATGTTGTCTGTGATTTTTATACACGCCTTATTTTGCCTGTTACTTTATACATTTGACCACAAAACGTCCCACATTATATATTTTAAGACGCGCACTCTTGTTCATTTAGTCGTGTCATTATTAGGTTATTTTTGACAAATCTGTAAATATGCGTAGTATAGTTGTATGATCTACAGATTCTATAGCTGATCATTAGACGAAGGGTCCGGCATCTGACCCGGAGATCATGAGTTCAAAACTTGTCTTGTACCTGTACCTCGATCTCAATGGATCTGAGGGAGAGTGTCGCCATAAAAGTTAGTTTCCTGCTCTCGATTAGACAAGTGTGTAGACTTAGAGGAGATTAGGGTGAACCCCAACTGTCATCGGGGATCACATATCCCGATAAAACTGTTCGACAAACCTTTTATGTCATTATTTTATTTTATTTTATTTATTTGGGGCATCAACAGCAGTACTTAAGAAATTTACAAAAACTGAGTGTACAGTAAACAAAGCCAATAAAAGATGTCCACAAAAATACAATGAACATGCAATAACAAGATATGGCGTGCTCATTTATACTAACTAACATTAACAACATAAGTTTCAGTTATAAAGTTTGCATGTACGTGAGTGTGTTTGTTGGTGTTGAGTAAGTGCATGAGTGAGTGATTTACTGTTAGATTAGTGTGATGTATCTAATTAAGTTATCAGAAGAGTAACAATGAGAATGAGTCAAATATGCTGACCAACGTCGGGTCACGTCATGCGTGCAGAAGACGATTAAAATATGTGTAAACCTCATAAGTATGAGATATGAAAGAGATGAGATTATTTGTGACGCTCCTGGACGTCCGTTAGTTAGCTCGCTGGATGGACGACATTCGGAAGATTGTGGAACACTTTTCGGTTAAATTAGCTCAGGGCCGGGCCGATACAAATGGCGTATGCGAAGAGAGGTCTCTATGCTCAGCAATAGGTGATAAATAGCTAAAATTCATCATCATTTTAGCTATATTTATCATGTAATAAAGGGTGTCCCAAAAAAAAACGCAAGATTTGAAATCGATGAAAAATACTTATTTCTTGTTTGACTTTCTTATTTCTTGATTTAATCATAAATTACAAAGAATAGGGTTTAGTATGGTAAAGTATGCTGAGAAATTACTTCGAAGGCTTTGCTGTAACATAGCACTCCTTTGTTAAATTTTTCTATGAAATTTGCATAAATATGGGTGAATTTCGTTGCTGCAGTGTGAAATCCCCTCCTTCAAACCATGGGCGATTGAGAGCTTGCTGACATGGATCTTTGGCTATAAATAACCTCATAAAAATAAACAATTATGTTAAATCGCAATATTCGGGATTCACTGAAATGAACGAAAAACGATCAGAAAATGGGGTCAAAACCGTTTTTTCGCCAAGGAGACCAGGGCTGCTGGGGGATTTGCAATTATAATACTTAATCTTATTCTGTGTACTTTGGGTGTCAGGAAAAAAAAAATGGAATTGGTCGAAAAAAGTATGCTTTTTCATTACATTTAAATCTTGCGTTATTTTTGGGACACCCTGTATAATATATGGGGATAAAGTAAAAAATTGGCATTAAAATTTTGTTCTACCGACCGATGCAAGATCGTTTTTCTCATTTATTACACTAAAATTATCAACAAGCAGTAGGGACTCGTATCGAATACTTATAATCGGTTGGTGATAATTTCGATGATAAAATGGCATTTACCTAAGTGATGTTGTGCCCTTGACCTTACCAAACTACAGAAAATGAAGCCCTTTCCCAACCAAGCACTGAAAAAGTGGATAGCTTAGGAACCGAAAATAAATTCTCCTTTGGCGAACATTACTGGAAGCGACTTGGTACATTATCGACTTAATGATAATGATGACTAAGGAACAAGCTGAGTTGAAATCGAAATCGATCCAGCAAGTCACATTACCTTAATGTCTGAAGATAGATGGAGATATTAAATTTTGCTAATTATAATTAAAACATCGCTGTCGCCGCCGGGGGTGGTGTAAACGAAACCAAACTGACTGTGACAAATTGCAAGAAGGGTGGCACGGAGAACGTTATGGAGTCGGTATAGCGAAAGTTGTTGAGTTTGCGGTGTAAGTTTCAGATTTGATGTTTTTATAAATAGACATATTTTCAGATAGTTGTTCATATTTTGTGCATTACTCAGGTAGACTGGGATACTTGTAATCAATTGATAAAATGATTATATCAATTGATTAACCAAAAACATTTTATGAATATCATCTGTATGTTGTGTTTTGCAGAATTATTAATTAAATGTTTTTGGTTAAGTTTTTATTCATATCAACTTAAATATTATATAATATAAAAAAAATACAAAACATCAAACAATTATTAACCAAAAAAATATTTTAAATCTCCAATTACCGGTACTTATTTCTTTATTATATTATTTTATTGTGACAATTTAAAAAAAATTAAATGATACCATGGTTTACTTTTATCTACAGATTAAAAAGTCAGCCCTTGACGCCGTAAAAAATATAAGTAGGCTTGAAAGCTTAACGATTAGTGTTCTTTACGGGAACCTCAAGCCATCATTCCATAAATTTTGTCCTTAAGACCCTTGAGTTACTATCGCCTGAATCCTATCGCGGAATTTACGATTCTCTTAGGAAACATTTACAGCTATTTTTATATAAAAGTAACTACTAGAAAGTACCTATAATAACTAGGTTGCGTAATTTTTTAAACTTTGTTGCATTTTGTTTCCCTTATTTTAGTTTTAACTGCATCTCCGTGCTAGTTATAAGATTGTTTTTGTAATGAAGTACCCAATTGACTTGCGGTTTTCATGTACGCAATTGTAGATGCTTTAACTGTCAAGTTGTGGATATCTTTAATAGGCTTTGTTTACTGTTTATATTCATAGACTACGTAATTTGTAATTGCTGTTGATGTCCTTAATAGCTAAATAAATAAATAAAAATAAGTAGATGAATCGGATATAGGAAGGATAATATATCTTTATTAATATTATTTATGAAATGATGGTAAAACGAGTGCCCAAATAGTGTGAGTAAAAGAAGATTATTTAATTAACCAGGCACCCAACACAGGCAAGTAGGAGGTCGTAAAAGTCGACTAAGGGATTTGAAGTGTCATTGACCCTTTATTTATTGAAGATTGATGATGGGCAGCAGCATCATCATGGTGGAGTGGACACACCACTTTGATCGCCAACCCGCTTGCCCAGCGTGGCGTTTATGGGTATTCACCCCCTACTGCATTAAAACACTTAGATAATAGGAGAGGTCTTTGTCCAGCAGTGGACGGTTTATAGGCTGATGATGTATTCTTAAATCAATCGTTTTCAAAAATCCTTTTCAAATGGAATGCGATCTTTTAATATTGAAATATAGTAGAATGGACAAAAAAACTCTAGCGCTAGCTGGTAAGAAAAACAACGATGGTCTTCTTTCAATTTTGTGATCATACTAAAAGTATTTCATCCGGCGATTTTATCGCCGACTCCATGGGTCTGCTGTTATGCTTTACCTACATTTTAGACGGAATATTTTACAGTTAATGCTGGTGTCAGTTCCCGATCTGACGTACCTACTTGTTAACTGGATTAGCGCTCCAAGTCGTGAACATAAATAAGTGCTGTGTATTTTTCTCTTCCCACTTCGACTGCAGTTTATAAACTTGCTTAAAATTGGAAGGCAATTGTTTTTGAAGGCAATAAGGCTCTGAGCCTGGTGTGTCTCGAAGATGAGAATAATATGAAGAATAAACTATGAGGGATTTTGCTCCACAGTGTGAAAATATGGGCTAATATGCTAATAATTTCGTTTCTACTGTTCTAGGCATTACCATGATTTAATTGTCGTAATGGCTTACGTCTGTGCCGTGTGCTAGTACAATACGGGCGACAGTACCTAGGATGTCAGTGTTTTTGCCATTTTTCATTATGAACGGTATCTAAATATTTTCATGTTGTAATAAAAAATAACTGATTATTAATTATTAGTACGTCAATTCAGAGAGACGTCAGGTATTCAAATCTACTTATACTATCAACACAGTAGCCAATATGTGACGTCACAAGCCTCTAGCTGGAAAGCTTGATATGTTTATTACATTTTTTTAAATGCGAAATGGAAAAATACCACTGATACATACTTTTTATGAAAATGAAATTTATAATCGAAATTGCTATTTAATTTTTTTGTTGATAATTTTGATTCAAATTTTATGTTGGCCAGCAAAAAAATACGAATATGATAAGTATGTCCAATCGTTCAGCGATATAACTGACCTCGCGCAAGTTCACTGCCAGTGCGCAGCGAACGACGCGCGGCCACTCCGGCGCATCGATCACCGCTAAAAATACTACGATACGGTAACTCTTGATAAAGGTGGACCACACTAGGCCGGGACATAGCTACGAATAAATAAAACACGGTAGCTGCACGGTCCTAAAATTTTGTCTTAAAATTTGAATTAATTTTTATGTTATTTTATGCAAAATTAATACGCAATGTCAAAAAGAAAATTGTAATTGGATCATCAAAGATTTTTATTAGTATTGAATGCCTATATTTTATTTACATTTGTCGAAGAAGTTGCGCCGTCATAATGTTATGCAATTGTTTTTGGGGGCATTTTCGAACTAGCGTTATGTCCATGTTTATAGAGTATATTACCATTATGCAGGATTTTATTGAAACCGAGGAACGAAATACAGATTTTTAGCCAAACCAACACCATTATTTAATTAAAAATTCTAATTTTAAAAGTACATATGTAATTAACTTTCTATGAAGAATTCAGTGATTAGCAATGTAATTCAAAATGAATTGTTAATTAGCACTTGACAATCATTAAACAGATCGCAGCGTTTGACAACTAAGGAATATACGCGTTACATTGATCGTTCGAAGGAAATAAAATTGATTTTAATAATTGAAAACTATTGCTAGTAATGCGTATTACTTATTAGTATTATTACCCGGGAGTCCCGTCATCCGCCCTGAGATGTCCCGAGCCGGATAGCCCTCAAGTGTTCCGAGTTGCGGGCCCGTCATGTTTTATTTTTTTTATTTACGTGCATTAATGTTATTTTGATGCGTTTTTAGCGTAAAATTTTGAATTTGGTATTTTTTTATCCTACTTGTATCAAAGTGAGGACGCTAATTTTTTTTGTCATTAAATGCTTTATTTGTAGTAATACTTTTACAAAAAGAAACTAGTTAAAAACCCAATAGTTTTTTTTTATTAATAAATTTCTTCATTCCATAACTCGAAAACTACAAAAAATCGGCTAACATACATGGGGTATATTCTGATAGCTCATGACGTGAGGAATCAAAAAAAAATTTTTTTGACGTCAAGGTTTGGACCACCCTGTATATGACGTTCAGACTATCGGAAAAATGGTCGGTCTTACCCTCATATTACATAATAAGGACCAATTTATAGCTTACAAAAGTTCATTCTTAGAAATCTGTAACTATAAGCACAGAGGCATCTATTTTGATGACGCTATATTGCATGATGCACTGTAGCTGCTAATATACAGGGTGATACATAGTCGTGAAGAGTAGGTTCGTAATAGGTTTTTCTAACTCTATAAACAACTAACAATGGGATGCCCTACAAGTTACTTAAAAATAGTCATGTTTTTTTATTTATGTTTTTGTATTTTAGGTGGCTTTTTCTAATTTTAAGGTGTTTTTCAGAAATGACGATTTAAGCTACCTATACAAAACGTTAAAATAAATGTAATAAATATCGTTTAATTTTACACGAAATGGCAAAATTGTCATTATTAATTACTTCAATTTGAAGAGGTAATTTAAATTATTCCATGAATTTGTCTTAAAAATCCTTTTGGATATCCTAAAGCCAAAAAATGCAAAAACATAAACCCAAAATATACAAAACATAAATAAATAACTTTTAAATGTTTAAGTAACTTGTGGGGCATTTAATTATTAGTTGTTTAGAGAGTTAGAAAAACGTATTACTGTTCACAACTCATGTTCATTTTATCACAACACATGTGTTTATTAAATGGAGCCTTGCATTTCTGAAATTATTTTGTACTGTGTATTTCCCACACAATATGTGCATGTGCAGCAAATATTAGTCTGTTCTAGATTTCTGCATCCTAAGGTCTATCATATTATTTTATTGCCATTGACCTTAATTGGGCTTTGTAAAAGTGACAGAGATTTATTTAGGTACGTGCATCGTATTTACTACAAAACGTCGTTAAACTATTAAACGTATGCTTGTACCTATACTAAATATAACTTCCACTTTTTTATAGACCAAAATTAGGTACTTTACACGGTGGAATTTAATCGGTGAACAGGAACCCATTTTTCTAATTCAGTAATCGATGGCGGCCACGTTTATGTAGTACTTAAGTGGAGCCAAGTTTTTTTTTAGCATATTTTTTTTTATGTTGAAATTAAAATTTATTGTCACCCTACTAATGGTTTAGTCTGAAAAGTTTAATACCTCTTTTCAAACTATCAGCCATAGAAACTTAAAACATAAATGAGCAATAACCACTCACATGCTTTAATTTTTGCGATGGACTCTATTCCTATGTAAAATAAGAGCGATGCATGGCTGATAGTTTGAAAAGAGGTATTAAACTTTTCAGACTAAACCATTAGTAGGGTGACAATAAATTTTAATTAAAGTTTAATTTCAACATAATAATTTATTATGCTAAAAAAAAAACTTGGTTCCACTTAAGTACTACATAAACGTGACCACCATCGATTACTGAATTAGAAAAATGGGTTCCTGTTCACCGATTAAATTCCACCGTGTATTGTTAGCACCGCCCCTTTGGGAAGAATATTTCTCAAATCATATTCACAAGCGAATTAGGCAAGTTGCGTGGTGCACAAATAATATAGTACAAAAAGAATATAGTAGGTGTTAAGATAATGAGGTGCTTTAGTATGTAAAAGTATATAGGATCGATTACAAAAAAAAATGTACAATAATTAATGGCCTAGAGCCGTCCAGCGCGGCAATGCGGCCAGCCTTCTAGACACTCTACCTCCGCAGCAGGACCTGGGGTAAATTTTTAATTTATAATTTATGTTTACAGTGATAATACTTTTTCTTGTGTCTTTTGAAATAAATAATTAACATTAATGGCCTTTAATGAAAATAACATTGAATGTCATAATTTTTGTAGGATGTAAGTTATATTTTGTGTAACAACCTTAGGCACTGAAAAAGGGCCACAAATTCAAATTTGCTATTTATGCGATCTACAATACGAAACTGCGCACCAAGATCAAGACCAAGTGTCGGTAGTTCGAAAAACCCGCGCAGCTCGAAAGTGTTGATACATCTTCTCGCCAGTCTGTCTGCGACCACGGGTGTAACGTCATGCCCGAAACGTCAGGATAAAATTAAACGTAATACGAAACTATATCTTTTAAATTTGCCCCCTTTTAGTACTGCCGAATGTTGTTGGATAGAGTATACCACATAGTTTGTATGACTAACTTTCGTAAGACAATTGACGCGATCGTGATTTTGGTTTTGATGAAGGCTACTATGTATGTATCACATAGTAGAGCAAAGAAAGAAACCTGTGAATGTATAAGTCATACTGACCAACTTTTACTACCGAGCCAACGCCGAAATCGCGAGAATAAATTTGACTATCCCATACAAAACGGCAGCATCCCACTGGCCGGAATGTATGAAACGGCCAATTTTTTTCGCGATTTCGGCTGTGGCCCGGTAGTAAAAGATGGTCAGTATGACTTATACATTCACAGGTTTTTTCTTTGCTCTACTACGAGTATGTGATACATACTTTAGCCCTTTCCGACCGGTTTGATATAATCCTGCAAATTACTTTGCAAAAATCCTGTCACCAAGTAAATTGTATTTTCGAGCTCAAACCTATACCGATCGAATCTGCAGACACTAGCCGACACGTAAAATTAGCAAATACCTTAGGGCGGCCGCATCAGTCAGTCGCAAGACAGCGTTGAAGATGGCGATGTATTTTGGTGGGAGTAGGTGCACATGTAAGTTCGTAATTTCGTATATTTGCGGTAACAAACATTCTATTTATTGAGTGATACTTACTCTTAAAGAGTTAAACGTTTTTATTTAGCACAAATTAGAATAAAATTAAGTGATTTTGTGTAAACAATATGCCCGTAAATAATAAGTGCACAAAATTGTAGGTTCGGACGGAGCTCGTCATAAATATTTGCACGGATATGCATAATCGGTCTTTGCGCATAAAATGAAACCAAGGAAGATAGTCATATGTTTTGAAGAATTGGTTACATATTTCGTCTAATTCGTTAGGTATATATTTCATCGTATTTTAATTAGCGTATCCAAGGAACTGGGTTAATAATATCTTGTATTTTCATCTTTGTTAGGCACTCCATAGGTGTCCATACCTAATATCTCTCGAATTGCTTTGGCCTTGCTATTATGAATGTTGCTCTTTTGAACTCTTCTTAAGTTTTGCTTATTCGTGGATGAATGAAGAAAACACATTGTAGAAGGACGTCCAATCTTGATAGTTTCCGGTAAACTTTGCTATGTCTATCTTCGGAAGCTTCACATCATCACTAAAGCTAGGTGCGAGATTACTGCTAATTCTGCTTGTGCACGACGTAGTACTTTCTAGCATAAGCTTTTTAAGTATTTAACCACAAATATTTTCTTGTTTGGCTATTAAAACCCGTTAATTCCGTTCACATCTTTAAATCTATTGTTGAATTACTGTGGAGAACTCAATGTGTAGTAAATATCGTTTTTTTTTCTTGTGTGAATATGTATAATGTAATGTAATTTACAGATTCTTCGTTTTTCCCAGTCAGTAAAAGTATATATTGCAAAAAGTACTGGTTATTACACGTCGACTCCAAAAAATCGTCGCTTTAATCCATTCATCATATTATTATTAGCATTGATAATACATTTTTGTCTTCTCGAAATCATGAAGTGAAAATTCTGATTTTTATTTTCTAATTTACTGTCTCAAAGTAGCTTTCACATTTAAAACTCATTTATTTACGTTTAACATCCATCGTTGGGTCACCAATTTACATAGGTGTGCGAAAATTCAACTCAATCTGCCCAGTAGTAGTGTCGGAGTAAATCGGTTGTAACAGACGGACAGATGGACACGCCAGTGATCCTATGAGGGCTCCGTTTTTTTTCTTCTTGTGGTACGGAACCCTAAAAATATAAGATCGCTTATAATAGGAAGTTTTTTCATAAATAATGTGTTTTATTAATGTTTTTATGCATGTCCATACTAATTTGCAAGATCCTGCATTTACGTATAGATCCTGAACGTCACTTTCGTGCATGCGATTTTTTTAATGATAAAAGGCAATTCGATTTTTTTAATTATTTTTTGCAAGTATACGAAGATAATTTAAAACGATCTACATACATTTTTCATAAGATTTTAGAAAATGTTTGTCTCGGTCGTAAAGGGGTATACTTAAGTTCTTTTATATAGGTACAATAGTTAAAATCAGTTAATCATTATGGCTTTTCTGGGGTGATCAGACGGAAATTACATGAAATAGCGTTCATAAACATAATGAATAAGACACACAATTTTTTTTTATTGAATTGTAGTCATTATGAAAGCTAATAAACTACTCCCATTCCCAAGAAACTACTACATATTGATTTTGTATTAAGTTACGCTATTTTGATTGATTAAATGATTTGATATATCTGAACTATAGATGACTCCATGAACATAGGTACCTTAGGTCCCAAACAAACATCATGACCTTGTTACTCATAGAACATTATCACAATATTTGACCTAGATCATCTAACTGCTGCATTTATGGCCCCTCCCGAAATAAATCACAATAATATCAACAGTATGTCATCATCTGATTTATGTCTTTATTTTGGGGCAAAATTATTTAGTGTCTCCCGAATCTTGATCGCATAATTACTGTCCAATAAGTTTCTGCTATTTTGTAATTAAACTTCATTATCAATACAATTTTCCTTGTTATTTGCTCTTGTCAGGAGATAACAAGGATCAAGTGGAATTTCAAAGAATTGATTGTTTGCCTCGCAAATGTGATTTGGCCTCCACCCGCCGACATTGGACGACAATTACGACAATATTTGTCGCCCGGTTGAAAGGCCGGAGAGATTACAGGCGAATTCGGCGCGTAATAGTTGGGATTGGGAGGTCGTTCCGTGTTATGATTGGCGGAAGAATTGCAAGACCTTAAGGTCCAGAGATTCCTGTGACATTGGGATGGTTTTAGATACAAAGGCCAGAGGATTTTGGTTTGATTGGTTCAGCGCTGTAGTACTTTTATGGATTACATTGTTGCAGACAAGAGGCCAAAATGGAATAACATTTTTGCGAATGTACATTTTTTTATTAAGTATTTTTACCATAAAAACGTGAATTATTACTTGGAAATTTCTTATTGTGCTTAATTCAATGACTAGATTACCTGATAATTAGGATATAAATTTAGAAAAATTGTTGTGAAAATAATCAAATTATTTTGAGGAATATTTTTTATCATGTTTTTTAAGTTACACTACTATATTTACTACGTAATACGTAAAAAGAAAAAGAATACTCTTTAATCTTTGTTTAACAATTTTTGATTATAAATATTAAAACATGCATTGTGTTTATTCATGAGCTACCATTTTTCATTCCAGTAATTGTTGTTTACTCGAGGATTGATAAATACGGCTTTTGTCGTTGTAATGCGGAAGGAGAGTTGTTGTAAATAAGGACATCGTACATCTTTTAATTAATTACCGAGACAGGAATAATAACAATAAAGTAAAATACCTATACATTAATACGGGATGTTGCACCATCTACTCAAAATCTCAGATGCCACATACAGGGTGTCATTAGCTATTGAACAAAGTGTACGAACTGTAAGTACATATCCATTGGAATATTTGGAACCAGTGTAATTATTATGCTGTATCATAAGAAATTGATGTTGCCGTTACGAAGAAATATATGTATGTGTCAGTTTCTCCTGAGGTACCTACAACGTAGAATAGTATGAAACCTTCTTAAACTTTATCAATTAGCGTTTTTGATTATGTGATTTATGATTTTTTACATGTTTTGTTTAAATGAAGATATATTAAAGTTCACATCATCAGCCTATAATCAGTCCACTGCTGGGCAAAGGCCTCTCCTATTACCTAAGCGTATGGACGCATTAGGAGGTAAATGCCCATAATCTTTAACACCGTTTAAAAGTGTTAAAGCTATGTAAGGCTTCAAGTTCTCCAATGGCTGAGGTCACACTGTATACATAAGACATACCGAGCAACTTTTAGTATGACATTGATGATGGGCTGCAGCATCATCGTAGTGGATACACGATTATGATCGTCAACCTTGCCCAGCGTGGTGATTATAGCACTGGTCTCACCACGTATCGCCGTATCTCTTTTATTTACATGAGCCAGCCTATGTCCAGCAGTGAACTGAAATAGGCCGATGATGTGATCTCCCACATCCACATCTCTATCCCCACAACACAAGCCGTGGGTCTAAGGTCAAATGGTCCAGTCGTCTAAGAATGTGCCATGATGTTATTTATAGTAAGATACTCGTATTTTACGTAGATTGTAGACCACGGATTCCCAAAGTGGTCCGCATCGAGGGGGGCGGCAAGGCCAGACAAAGAAAAAGGAGTGTGTTGAGTTGCCCAAGGTGATAATTGCATCAAATATAATATAACCCTTAAAAATTTAATGAAATTAAATTCAACTAATGTAGGATTACAATGAAATTCAAAATAATTTACTGGTAATCATTATTCTCCATCACATTAATTTCATTGATTCGATCATAAGGCCGGGGAAAGGGGGGCCTTGGAAGGAATCTACCCTGCTTCAGAGGGCGGTGTCACAAAAAAGTTTGGGAATCTATGCTGTAGACGATAAGTAATTAGACATAAATGAAGATTGTAATGACATAGTAGATGAGTTTCGTCTCCCTAAATATACAGAAAGCGATGACAATGTTTGTCTTCCAGTATATTTGCGTCATTATTTCAGACATACCCCGCTTTACGCGACCCCGTTTAACGCGGTTTCGCTTATATTATTACGTTATTTACTGTTTTAAGTAAAACAAGTGTACTACAGGTAAGCAAAAATAATGAAAATGCTTGAGTTTGGTACTTAATTATAAGAACCCGATATACGCGAAAGTCGCTTTACGCTATTTTCCCTGGAACGCATCTCTCGCATAAAGCGGGGTATTTGTATATTATTCCAGATTACGTAACTAAGAATTTTCGTTATCATTTAATTTGAGGTTTGCCGTGTAGTGACGGCAATAAGGATACAAGTATCACCACCCCAACTCTTCCCGCGGGTGTCGTAAGAGTCGACTAAGGGATTGAAGTATCATCTGACTATTCTTTGATAGAAGATTGATGGCCAGCAGCGTTATAATAGTGAACACAAAACTACGTAATCAAATGTCGCGTTCACCATGTTGGGACAGTAGTGTAATAAAATAATCCTTAAAATTAAAGAGAACGCATTGCACTAACATGCATTATAATTTTCTCACGAAATTTCCAGTAGCTTTAGGCAATTTTTAGCAACTAGTAATACCACCCTATACATAGTAAACTGTTGCTTTGTATCCAAAACACAAGCCTCATTTGATCATGATGATATTTTTTATTTCTTAATTTTTTTAAGAATCTATTAAATATCTTAGATTTTGTATGATGGAACCTGATATGTGTATTATCTGGATATGTGTTAGTTTTTAGTAAAACGTCCCACTTTATCACTTACCATAAAGACGAGATTTCCTTGTATCTCCATATGAATAAACTGACAAAGCGGCTTTATGGCATACAACAAAGTGGGAAGTTTTACTAAACTCACTCACATATTACTTAATAATGTTTATTTATTGAAATGCAGTTATGTCATAACAACAATAACCCAGTTGTCTATTTATATTACACATGTCACCTATGATCCGATAATACGCATTGTTATCCAACCTGAACGATTGGATGTTGCATTCGCTCGTGACATTGACTTGGAGTGTATAATGCACTGCCGCACTTGTTGTCTATCAAGCAATATTGATGTGAGAACGCGGAATACAACCGGTTATCCTAGCCTGTTATCATTGCATAAACTGAATGAGTGTGTACTCTTGGACCAGCGTTATGTGACAATGAGATCTAATACAGAGTTACGTGGAGTAAATATGTACACGCAGTGGGTATGACGTGTGTACTCTTGTATATGGTTCCAGATTTCAATCCAAAATATAATGTGGTTCCATAAATTTATTCAGTGTGTACCTTTACTTCACATGATTCTAGTACACTATATCTACTACACGTGTTACTGTTAGGATGAAAGATTATACTTTGTCGTACAATTAGTGGCAGTAGAAAAAGGCGGCAGATTGAATTCTACTTTTTTTCTGATAAGGACTGTTGGGCGGATTATACCTAGTATATAAATTAGAGAGAAAAATGTTCATCTACGAGTATATACTGATGGTGATCATTTTTATGTGAATTTTATGCATAACCGTTGGTCTTTGACGTGCGTATAAAATTATAGAAATTCGAGAGAACGATGTTCATCCATATACTGAAGCTGATCATTTTTATGTGAATTTTATGTATATCCGGTGGTCTTTGCGGTGCGTATAAATAAATTTCTCAATAAATATTTTGATTACTTGTTTTATAATTATCATTTCCTATTAGCCGATAGACGTCCACTGCTGCCACAAAGTGGTACAAGCAGGGACCGGAACCGTTATTTTCTCCATACAAAAGAATGATTCTTTTTTCGTTCTCGGTAGGTATATGAATTCTAAATTAATAGGGTAATTTGAAAATATGATATTGTAAATTACATAAAATATTGAGTAGTAAATAAAGAGTATAAAACATTTTCAAATATTTTGCTATTTCGAGGTTTTTGTAAAATACCGGTTCCGGTCCCTGGCTACAAGTATGATCGTACGCAGGCTGCATCCAATGGATTCCAACTATCTTTAGTGTCTCACCAAATCAATCGACGCAGAATCAGCTTAATCCCGCCAAAAAGAGCTTTACGTCTTCGGAATAAGAGCGAAAAATCCTATGCCGCGTCGGCCGACGCTGATCGACATCTTTTTCGCTCTTATGCCATCAATTATAAAGAGTTTTGCGCCCTGCTTAGGCCAATTCCAAGTCGATTGATTTGGGTAGACACCTAGTAAATCGATCTATTGTATGGGGGTTTCCCATCGCGTGGTCACCGCTCAAGAACTCGGCCTATTTTAAATGAACTAAAAATGTGATGTTATTTAAACAGTTAATGTTCCTTTTTAAAATGGTTCGGCTGAGATGCGTTCGCGTAACGAGACTTGCGTCGACGCACCGTATATGCGCAGTGGCATTCCCGGAACACTATGATGATTGCCGTCGTTTAGGAAACGGTGCAACTAGGATTGATATGTCTGAAGTCTACAGCGAGGACAGTTGTTGTTGTAAACAAAGTACTAGCGAGCATTGCGGGAAATTTTAAGTACCTATGCATTCTGGACGTCAAGATAAACAAAACACAAATGTGACTTCATGTCAACGTCACTAAAAATTTTTCTTCTACATTGCGATTGTCAAATCATAGCCAAAATTTAGTTCACGGTTTTCCTTTTTTTGTATTTTTGACACGTTGTTTTGTTAAGTGTTTTCTTATTTTTTGTGTTTCAAACAAAAGATATGATAATATTAGAACACATTGTGGCATTGTAATATACAGCGGCCCTACGGACCTACGAAATGCGCAAACTAGGGTTTTTCTCTGCCGCCTTAATGACGCTTTCGTTGTATTGGAGTGACAGAGACAAACTCCAAAGTCCCAAAAATTTACGAATTTTGGTGTTCAAGGTAAGTGTAATATTAAAGACTATAAATATGGTCAGGAATCTCATTTCATCATCATCTTTAGCCTATGTTAGTCCACTGCTGGACGTAGGCCTCTCCTATTAACGATGCGTATAGACGCATTAGGAGGTAAATACCCATAATCGCCACGCTGGGCAAGCGGATTGGCGATCGCAGTAATGTGTCCACTAGGATGACGCTGCTGCCATCATCAATCTTGTAGAATGGTCAGTGACACTTCAATCCCTTAGTCGACACTTACGACACCCGCAGGAGGAGTTAGGGTGGTGACAAATGTATTCTTACTGCCGTCACCACACGGCGTACGCACGGGTGGTCAGGAATACATCGTTAAATTCTCTTGCAATGCTCGCGAGCATCCTGTTTTAATCGTAGGCTGGAAGCACTATGTACCTATTGGACGATGTGATCGTCCATTGATTAGACGTACAACTGTCAATTCAAAGTTATCTGATGGGTTTACCTCGGTTCCAATTAAGGAGGTTTTAGGAAATATAATTAAATATAAAATTACGAGCTCTTTTCGGTGAAGTATATAATTGCGAGGAAAGCGGTTTCCTGAATTATTTATTGGGATTCGTTCGGACTAATCTTGACATAACCCTAAGCGGTTCTTTTGAATTGGTAGGTAGGTAGCTATCGCAAAAACTAGTGCCAAGACAAAGGACCATGGGCATATTTGTATGGAGAGTGGACCAAGAACCAACAGAGCTGAAAGTGGTGTCATTAAATAGGTATTTACATTTATTTCATTTCATTCTATGGGCACTATGTTCGATTCCATTGCAAAACAGAGATATTTGTATTTTAGTCAGAGTAAATACTATTATGAATGGTGTCTGAACGACGATGATTTACTTAGAGAGTATCCGCAGAACGAATTACTCATATAAAATTATCCTATGGAATTCAACTTTGCACCTGTAGAATGAAATAAAGTACATAAACAGGCCTTTTTAATGACACTGCTCCCAGCTCTGTTGGTTTCTGGTCCATTTTGACGCATAGTCCTTTTGAATTGGGCTTCAACGTTTGTTCCACCTTCTCCGCTCTGGTATATGATACTACGACTGTACGAGGGTGTTCAAATAATAGATCTTAGTAAATGATAGGTACGGTAAAAGAAAATTATTTCTGTACCACCATCAGATACATAATTGGGTGCATTCCACAAAAAGTCAATGTTGTCGGGAACGTGACGGCTTTGACAGCTACCTTAAAAATTTATATTAAGTGCGAGAATTCTCTATAAATACAAGCACCCAGTTATAAAAAGTCCTCTCAACCGAGCGTATACATCATAGCCGAAAAGTACGTGAAGCTATTGAAATTAAGAAACATCGGAATTTTAATCAAAATGAGGGGCAAGGAATCTCGTTCGCGTGGAATCCCGTGATTTACAAATGTAAGCGTGGTGAAACATCCATTTTTAAGCCATTGGATGTTGTGAGTGTTGTGTGTAGGCCTAGTGACAACCCTAGCCTAGAAGTGAATAATCAAGATCAAGTGCGTGTAGTTCCAAAAACCCGCGCAGCTCGAAGGTGTTGATACATTCTCTCGCCAGTCTGCCTGCGACCACGGGTGTAACGTCATGCCCGAAACGTCAGGATATAATTAAACGTAAGCTTACGCGATTAAGACCCGTTTGTCTGTAAAAAATACCCAGTTATAAAGCCAAAACTTGGATTCGTAACTTTTCTATGGTGGGTTCACACCAAACGAGCGAATGCTCATTCTATCCCCATTCTACGAAAGTCGTTCGTTACACAAAACGTAAATCGTCAAAATCGTTGATTTCATAGAGTAGGGGATAGAATGAGCATTCGGTCGTTTGGTATAAACCCACCTAGAGGTGTGCGAAGAACGGCGTCACGTACACGACATTCTCGTGGAATGCACCATTGGAGCGGCCAAGGTTCTCACAAATATCTAAAAGGACGTCTATTTTTAAGGCGTTTAGAGTACAATTTCATATACTTTCGAGCGCCATGGCCACTCTGATAAATCTGATGGCGTCTGTACGTTTTTTACCTTATCATAATAATAATGCAACGAGATGGCTTACGACTATCAAATCGATTATTGCTGTGACAGAGTCCAATTAGAATACAGTAGCCAACATCCCTACTCGTAGAAAATTATAGTTTTATCTACAATATCAATAAATATTTAAGTACGACTATGATTTACATATAACGGTTAAATAAAAATTCATAATGCGTAGAACTTAAGAGACGTAGCCGCGTTGCAAGGTTCTTATAAATTCAATGAATATGGAACATATGAGACACATAACTCAACCTAAGGGGAATCACGGAGTACACCAATTGTATGATAATTTAAATGACTCCAAACAATATGGGTATTCAATCGTATGACCAATGGCTGATTTTTAAACGTTTTGAAAAATTATTTAAACACAATTTTATAATAAAGAATTTGGAATACTCATACGTAAAGATCATACGTATACTCAAACAACACTAAAAAAGAATTAGGAATACTAATACGTAAAGATCATACTCAAACAAGAGGCCATAAATATGTCTTTGACTGCACTATTTCTCACGATAGTTATGATCAAATAGAGCAAACACATAATAAGTCATGTCATTACACATGCATATTCCAAAAACAATATAAAAGTATCTTAGATTTGTTTAATTCCATATAATCTAGAGTTCTACAGACAACATCTGCAGTAGCAGCATAATCAATTTTCCAACCACGTATGTCTTAAACTAGATTGTATTCAAACGTGGGTCGAGGGATAAACAAATTTACCTTTTTGTCGAGTGCGCTATAAAAAATGGGAATCCGGCTCCATGTCTCAATAAATGGGTTACGTTAAGGAAGAGTTTTGTTTATGCTTATAAAGAACATTTTGGATGTAAACAAAGGTGTAATAGATCGGTTATGAAATTTCCGAAAGAAGTTGGTATTTAAATAATAAATATCTTGGGACATCTTACACAAATCGACCTAGTCCTGCGGTAAGATCAATTAAGGCTTGTGATATGGGTACCTTTTGAGCGAGGATATATGCATATAGATACTTAAATACATCGACAGCCACGGTCGAGAAACAAATATTTCTGTAGGCTTAGCACAGGACTAGAGCGACAATATGTCGCCGCGAGATAGACTATCGATCCCTCTTTCATTCATATAGTTAGTAAAAGATGGAAAATCTATCTCGTGGCGACATACTGACATACCAATCATGTGCTAAGCATACTGATAAATAAATACACAAAATAATGCCCTCGTAAGGATTCGAATCCGGATCCTCCAGCTTCGTAGGCTATAGTGACTTAGTGTATCCCAGATAAAGTATAGGTATGCTATGGTATTACTCGAATACCTGTAAGTAATAACAGGCAATATTATTATTACTTCATATCCGGAAACGCGGTGAATTGCGGTTATTTTCTCAATCAAAATGCCTAACTAGATCGGCTCCAAGTAGAACAAAATGGTGGATAGAATAGTAATCAACAACTATCTCAGTAACTGTTATTATTGTGACAGCAAACTGGTTATTTTATTGCCCTGAACCATAACTGTTGATTTTAGAATTGTCATTATTAACTTTGACTGACTTTAAAATAGAGTTGTGTAAGATATTTTTATATTAAGGTACCGTAAAACCACCTAACTATAGTCCAAAAGCTCCCAACAATGGTCCAAAACTTAATCGAACCTTCCATATACGGTGTAAATAATATATTAATTTCGCTATTGATAGGCAAAACCTCGTCATTGATAATAAAAAAACTTGAACAAAGTCAAAAAGAAGATTGGGTTTGATAATTACTTAGGAGTTAAAATTGTGAACCATAGTGAAGTTGCAGTATTGGACCATAGTTCGGTGTTGTTACGGTAATCAATACACGTAGTAAAGTGCATTATTTGTGCAATTAATGTCGGTAAGTTTAAATAGAGTGAACAATTGAAATTGGTCAACAGCGTGAAATAAACATTATAAGAGATGGACATTTATGATCTCAGGAACCGGGGCGTTGAATAATTAATTGTTTATTATTAATTGCGTGGAAAAATGTGAAGACAATCTAATAGCATAATTCTATTAAAACTTATAACGAAAATTATTTTGAACTTGACAAGTAGGTTGAACAGTTTTTGTATAACTTCGGAACCCAACACTGAGTTTGATCCTGGCTTTTTGCTCTTGGTTTTTTTTTCTTGTGAAATGAAATCTCTCTTTCTGTTTTAGTTTAAGTTTTATCAACACTGACCTATTTGGATTGGTCACCTGGTATTATATAGCCTTTTCTAATTTCAAATACTGATACTGATAATATCAGGTTGCCATCTATTGACATAAGCTGAAACCACAAGTCCTTACTGTTCCCTACTCACAGAGTCTTTTTGTTCCCATTTATTTGGTTCGCATGGTGTACCACAGATGGCGGTAAGAGTACAATTCTTATACCTGTACATAGTGTCTTTTTTGTTTTTATACGATGAGCATTTATTTAAGGTGGATTCGACCCTATCCCTGCCGCTTATCTGCTAAAAGATGGCGCTACAATTGCACAAACACCATATTTTCGTCATTTTCTGCTAAACCGAAGATCAGAGTTAACATGTTTTGAGATACGCGCAAGGAGCAAAAAATCTAATGTACAAATTGATAGCAACCTGCACAAAATACTGTTCTTCTGAATCGCAATAATGCAAAAAACTAGAAAATTATGTAATTTTACCCTGTAACGCACACTACTACACTGCCGTGCAATTCCTAAACCACAGTAACTGATAAAAGTCGATTTTGAGATAACAGCGAAAAACTGTTTTAAAGTAATATATTTTCCAAGATTTGATAGTTATTAAGATTTTTTTTTGTGCAAAATGAAGTATTTAAATCATACAATATGATAAAATAAAAAATACATGCTTCCGCATTTTCTAAAATTAAATATGTGATTTTTTCGAAATTCTGTGTTTGTACTGCGCTTTTAAAAACAGAGAAAAATATAACAATTACTAATTAAGACACAGTAAAATTACCACTTACTGCATACATTTTGCGTGCTTTATAGATATAGGTGGCATTTTACAGGTTAAACTGCAGTAAAAGGGACTAGTGTACTGTAATTTAACTAGTATATTGATTGAATTTTCGTGCTACGAACTTCATTCACAGCAGTAAAATATAGTTTTTTTTTTAATAAAGTAATTAAAATACAACAAAACTTTGTATCAGCATTATATAATTTTATTATTAAGTAATTTAAACACGCTTATCAAGTTTCATGCCAATGTGAGAAACAGAAGGAAGTAAAAAACGATCTAAAAGTTACTTGGAAAACGCAATTTATTTAGGGACTTGTCGTCAATAATACAAAAATTAGACAAACATTAAGGTTTATTACCACATTTTCTTAAGCAATGAAATAACAACCAACTTTAGGTACCAGTATCAGTTTTAATCATAGCAAATGGCACATTATATTTAGACTTATATTGATTTCAATGAGTAAGCTCACGACTGATTATGGCGTAGCACTTCTACGATTAATTTAAATAAATATAATTTCTTACGTATTCGTGTCACTTATTAATCAAAACCCTGTAAAAGGATAAAATGTCATTAATTATGACCTATTACTACAATATAGGTTTTGTTATAGTTTTTGGATACAACTAAAAAACAAATTTGCTTCGTTAAAGCACCCTGTTAGTAAAATAATTAAATGAAGCCTCTTTAGTCATAATTCTAGAACCGCCGGCCGGTTTGTGCAGTCCCCTAATAACCTGTCTACAATATTGCCGCCGAATCATAATAACATTTAAGAAAAACAACTATTGACGTGGTATGATAGACAGTGTTAAACAAACACCTTGACAGGATATTAAATAGGGGATGATTATTTAGAAAGAAATTATAATATTCTTTTTTATACGGTAAAGGAAAAAAAACATGTTTTATTTTTATTTCTAGTGAAAGTTAATTGTTTTGATGTTAATTAACCTCCCTTAAATATCCAAGCAAATTCACAAGCAAAACTCACTATAAAAACTGCCACTAATGAGTTTTGCTTGTCAACTGACGTTATATATTTTATGAAGCAATTAATTCAAGAAATAATTACGAATTTACTTTTATATTTTATGTTTAGCTTTGAATTTAAACTAACATAAAGAAATTTGTTAAATGTAATTTCTAAATGCATCTGGAATTACCGTATAAGAAACTTAAACCAAAAAGTATGAAGCAATCTTATCTAATTCCAAAATAGGTAAATATAAACACAAATTCCTAAATACTCGATTATTTACCGGAAGTAGAATTATACATATAAATTATACGAATACCGCCAGTATTCGTATATTTCATATGTATAATTCTACTTCATACGTTACGGCGAGATACCGCAATCAAGAACAAATGTAACAATATTATGACATGATGATGCTATTTTGTTAGCAAGGCATTGCTTAGGTACAAACTAAAGAGAAAGTTATTTTTAACCTAATAATTAGGTAGTTAAAATATTATCATGTCGGTAATACCTTTACATGTTTAACTTTATAAGTTTTTATACGGTTATCAACCGAAGACACCTTGGTTGTTTTAAATTGAAAACAGGTCAAGAATTATTTTCCTATCTTAAAAAGAACTATAAGCCCTCTTCAAGGAATCCCTCCGAGATGGAACTAACTCGAATTTGCCACTTAAAATAAAGGTCTAAATGCAGTTAAAATAGTCAAATAACATAAGAATACTGCTTGAACTGCAGCCCCTTGGCGCGCTACTGTCCATTAGCTGGTATTTTTGCTATTGAAAGTAATACATCATACAGCATAATGTGTACTTAATGAACTTGTTACTGCAGTTTAGATGGCAATACGATTACTTATTGGAACAGTAGCGTACCACTTTAAATATCGTTATTTTGTTCCTACTGCGTCTTAACTAGTAATTATGCTCATTAATCTATAAAACTGGAAACGCAGTACAACACTTTTAGCATAAAAATTGTATGCTGTGTTTTAATTAGTTTCTTTATAAACGAGAAACTATGAGTTTACATGCTAAAAATCACGAAAACCTACACCTGTACTGCGTTTTAGTCAGTATCAGCCCAAAAACCGTAGCCGTAGACCATTTTACTGCGCTTTATATTGCATTTTGCAGGAAAAACTAGTCACTTACTGCTTTTGGCGTTTCGATTTTCCATGATCCAGTTTTCCAAATTAAAAACCGATCGATTGGGATTATGCGTTTTGATTTGCTGATTATAGATCACCAATAAACCAAAAATCGGAAAATTGGCAGTTACTGCGGTTTAGGAATTGCACGGCAGTACACCTCCTGTCAGTACCCAATGTCAGTTGTACAATCATTACTCATCAATAAACTAGATGGCGCCAGTTAAAAGAACAGCTTTTCTAAATGGTCTAAGTTCTAACTAGAGGGCGCCAATTAGGAAATGACTTTATATTGTATTGTATATTTGTGAAGCAAAACCAACTGTTGGTTTGGTATTAAAATCCCTACTTTTAACTGTACAGATATAACAACAGCTGTAGTAAAGAAGTTATTCCCGTACTCTTCGGGTAATACCTATCCGTCGCCGTTATGTACAACTCTTTAGAGTATTATATTTTTTGGTACAGCTACTTACTGGTAAATAAAATAGTTATCAAAGAAAGTTACTTATGTCCCAAAACACTAGTATTTACCGCAGCGGGGCTCTATTCGCTAGGAACAATGTGGCAATATAATTACGAGTATAGATTAACCTAAGAAATTCATAGTATTATACTTGATCAACGGCACTAGCACATATCGTGCATGACAGGAACCTTGTCGCGGCTACCCGTCCCTTTTTGATTACATTGATTCAAAAGAGATGAGAAGTTGCGAGCAGGTCACAAATTGCTGCCAATATTGTTGTACAAGATGTGCTAGGGCCTCAAGTATAATAAGTAATAAAATGTGTAGGTATTTTGGGTAGTTCTATGGAGTTAGAAGATTGAAGAAATATATACATTAGACACGTAGTATTAGACCAAATTGAATGATCTGATGGACATTTGCCGACTTGCTTTATTACCAACTACGATACTGATGATGTACTAGTGGTTTATCGGACATTTAGATTTTAGACCTTGTTGGAGTAACATTTATATTACTAAATGTTAGCCTACATACCTACTATGTTAGTCTCCAACTACCATTTTACATTACATAATATGTAAGGATAGTGTTATCCTGTCTAAGTTTACCTACATTTTCGCCTACCATCCCATAAGATGCTAATTAGATTGTCCGATATCAATTAAAAGTAGGTTAGGTACGAGTACTTACTTAAATATAAACGCAACGAAGATTTTCCAGACACAGGCGAACAGCTGGACGCTCAATTTTCGGATGCTTTATACCATATAAACAAGGTACTGTATTTCCGTTGTCAGAGAGGTTTCAGGAGTATTAGGATGCAGTGTAGTTAGACCCCCTAGAGTTTAGTTCATGTTTCAGAAGTACCTACTACCTAGGCATGTTACAGTAGCTAGCTAATACCTACTATTTTACGCGGTTTCAAAATTTTTCATCACATTTGCTTTCTAAGCGCGCCATTGCTTGTGCATATTGCAGTGGGAGTAATAGAAAAGTGAAATTCCTTAGGGAATACCAATATTTCGTCTCATAACATATTCTTTGTCTGCAAGTGTTATAAAAAACAGTGTATGCATCACAATCGGTAAGAGGCATACCTAGGTACTAACTCGAGTCATCAAAAGCCCTCCGCCTACGGCGTCGGGCTTCTAACACTCTCGTTAGTGATACTGTACTTACCTCCCTAGATGCACAATGTACTATTATCGACCGCTCTGAAACATTTAAAAACCTTCTAGAGGGACTCTGTATTCCAACCTCACGGGAATGTAGGTATTTGTTTCTTGGCCACCTATTTAGTATAGCCGACGGCAATGGTCAAATGGTTGATAGTGGCTGTTTTCCTAGCTGTAGATGTTTGTCTGATAGCATTGCAACAGAATGTATTATTATAAATTTTTGAAGGTAGGTAGATAGGTACTTCTTGAACCTAGTATCTACAAAACGTACTAGAGAGGGAAAGGATACTTTCAGGCACTGTGTGCTTACCATAAGCTGCCGCTGCGTTTTTAACGCGGACTTACTTTCCATCCCGCCCATAATCGCGTCTTGGGGCGAGCCAGCCGTATAGAAAGCACCTATGTAAGTCCGCCTTAATAACGCAGGGGCAGCTCATGGTACGGCTACTGGTTCCACAGGAGGCGAGTAAGGGATGATTTGTCGACTTCTTTCTCGGTCAATAAACAAAGAGAAGACAGATCCTATGTCAGTAAAACTAACAAATATACCTATATACACGGTGTTACGCGAGCATTGCGAAAGATTTTAACTATGCATTCTAGACATCAAAATAAACAAAAAATATTATGAGATCTAATGTCAAATTACACCAAAAAAAAAAAAAATTTTTTTTTAGGCCGATTTGAATACTTTTTAACATTTCCAGTACCTTTTATCATAACAACAATTTATTTAAATTATTTATTTCAATTGTTTTTTTAAGGTAGAGGTTATTTCGTCAAGTCTATTCGTATTTTTTGATTGTCAGGCAAAAGGTGTGGTAATATTAGAACACATTGTGGTAGCATTGTAATCCAAAAGAAGTTAAATGACGAGTTACGTCGAAAAACTTATTTCGAAAAAAGGTTGATTATCTCTGAAACCAAGCCGAATCCAGGAAATTTTATATAACATTAAAGACTCTAAATATGGTCAGGTATCCAGCATTAAAATCTTTCGGAATGCTGACGTAACACCGTGTATATGTAGATGATCGTTGGATGTTCACACTGCCGCTTCCTCAGTGAGGGTTTTTAATATTTTTTCTGACACTGGGGCGGTGATATGGCGTAAGGACCAACAAACTGTCAAAATAAATACGTGAATTGAATTTTCTATATATTTTGTGGTTTATTTATTCTTAAAACCATTACATTAAGAATGATGTTTTCTAAAATAAATAAACTTTTCCAAATCAATTCCCATGAAATGACTTTAGTACCTACCGTTTGGTATTCGGATTTGATAGCTGGCTGCCAAATGGGAAATATAGTTTCCCGTCTGGTAGGATGAAATGGGACTAACTTTCCCATCTCGTATCTGGATTTGGTACAAACCTGGATACAAACCGGTAATGATAAGTCCCGATTTAAAGCCAGTTACCTATTGGGATTTTAATCCCATTTCGAAGCTGGTTTGGTAGCCAATCTACTAAAGGATGAAATGAACAAAGTTCTAGTAATTTTGTTTAGTGTCAGTCATTTTGAGTTCCTATTTAGGGCCCAATCTTCAGTTCGGCGACCTTTTTCTAGTCGTCATACATTTATAAAATTAATAAACTCCAAATGTAACCGTTATAATAGCGGGACCAGATCCTGACTTCGATCGAGTCGTATTTAGTACTGAATTTGTATTATTTGTTACCTGTTGTAAAAAAAATTGTACCTCTTCTATTTCAAAGTTACATTCAATCAGTCTGGTCCGGCCATTATAACGTTATGATGGCGGAACCAGGTTCTGAATTCGATCGATTCATATTGCACTATTTAGTACTGAATTTGTACTATTTGGCCTGTTGTAAAAAAAATTGTACGTATTCCATTTCGAAATTATACTTCAAATAGTCTGGTCCCGACATTATAGCGTTATAATGGCGGAACCAGATCCTGAATTCTGTCCATATTCTGTCGATTCATATTGCATTATTTAGTACTGAATTTGTACTATTTGGTACCAATTGTAAAAAAAATTGTACCTCTTCCATTTCGAAATTATACTTCAAATAGTCTGGTCCCGCCATTATAACGTTATAATCGCGGAACCAGGTCCTGAATTCTGTCCATATTCTGCCAATTCATATTGCATTATTTAGTACTGAATTTGTACTATTTGGTACCTGTTGTAATTGTTTTTTTTTACTAGAGGTACCAAATAGTACTAATTCAGTACTAAATAATGCAATATGAATCGACAGAATATGGACAGAATTCAGGACCTGGTTCCGCCATTATAACGTTGTAAGTGCGGGACCAGACTATTTGAAGTATAATTTTGAAATGGAAAAGGTATTTTTTTTTACATCAGGTACCAAATAGTACAAATTCAGTACTAAATAATGCAATATGAACCGATCGAATTCAGGACCTGGTTCCGCCATTATAACGTTATAATGGCGGGACCAGACTGTTTGAAGTATAATTTTAAAATGGAAGAGGTACTAATTTTTTTACAACAAGTACCAAATAGTACAAATTCAGTACTAAAGAATGCAATATGAATCGATCGAATTCAGGATCCGGTCCCGCCATTATAACGGGTACCTCCAAATACCATTAGAATTTCGATATTTTATGTTCAGGGCCTATGAATCTGACAGCTGTTTGGACCACACGCCTATATAGCGTCACCTGCAAAAGATCGAAAACCCTAACTTACTCGCCAACGATACAGTTAATATAATGAACAGTAGCCGTACCATGACTTTGCAAGTATCGGTAACATTAGGTTTTACTAAATACTTTAAGCAGGCTATCGCGCTCGCTCCTATTTGTAAGCGCGAGCGCGATAGAATGCACATATCGAGTAAAACCTTACGTAATTACGTATCCTTTACTTTCCAGCTTATGGCACGGCTACAGTACCTACCTACTCTTCTGTACTCTTCTGCTGAGAACGAATATTCGCTAAATCGAAATATATGTGGCCCAAATATATGCATAGCCAAAACATAGGTTTCAATCTGCTGAGTATCGAAAGTTCATCGGCTCGTCTGTTCTTGTATCAACGTCTGCTAAGGATTTTTAGATGCATTTTTCAATAAAAAGATAGTGCAAGATTGTATACCTTTTTAAAATACCTAACCAAACAGAGTATAAGTAAGACAATTTTACATTTTGTTTACAAGTGTGATGTTTGTGCCGGTGATCAATTACAATTGTGGCCTCGTTTGTACGCTTTTCGACCCAGCGAATATTCGATCCGGTAGCAGTCGAGCCATCCCATAATCTCGGTCACAAATATACGTCGATTGTCCAATCGAAACATTAATTTTTATTTTAGGATATATTATTATTTCTACGATTTTCTACACAACGAATATTCGATCCATAATAGCCACTCAATAGCTTTTGGTAACTGTGGTTACCAGCTGTCACTCTTATTTTACATAGGAATAAAAGTAGCAGTTGAGCCAACGGACTGCAAGATACTCCGATAGTGCGTACGTATCTCAGTTCCGATTCAATAGTGACATACGAGGTTACTAAGAGTGGTGACAGTTTTCATAAGAACTCTACCTGAACTTCACTCCACAGAATGTGATACTTTTCTGCGCAAATGCAAGACTGAATTTTCATAGTAGGGGAGAGTGGGGTATAGTGGATCCCTTTTTTTTTCAAATGTTGTAGTGGTGTTATTTTTATTTGTAATTTTCTAGATACCTTATAGTCCCACCTATTTTTAGAGGACACATTTCCCAGCACAAGTATATAATTTACATATCGCTTTAAAACCATTTTCATTACAAAAAGTGAACTAAAGTTACCTCTTCAATCAAAAATCACAGAACAGTCTCTAGTTTGAGGTAAAAAAACTAGGAACAAGACTTTTCAGGTATAATTGAAAGTATCTTCCGTTATTTAGTTACTCCAATATAGGGAATGCAATACCCGGCCATTTTTGGTACCCGGGTACTACCCGACTTTGCGTTTTAAAACCCGGGTACCCGGGTAGTACCCGGTCTTGGGCCAAAATAGCATAAAGTATTGATTTTTATGTTTTGAAAGGTAATTATTAATGAAATGGTCTTTTGATTAACAGAATTTACATTTATTTGTGATAATAATAATTGCACATACGACTTTTACAAATTTCACAACTTGTATATTAAAAATCTCAGTAAATCGCAATATTAAATAAAAAAGATCAATCCCTAAGTTATTAAGATTATGAAATAAAACTATGAAAATGGATAAACTCGCGTATATTAACTAATTTTAACTTCATTCCGACGTTTCGAACACTTTACAGGGTTCGTGGTCTGCGGATGACAAGTTTATCCGTTTTCATAGTTTTATTTCATGAGTAATCCTCGCGGTAACCGAAGAAAATATTTATTAAGATTAGTCAAAGTTGTTAATGTTAAAAATCTTCTACAAAGTACCTATTTAATTGTAGCCATATGCCTGATTGTTTATGTCCTCTCTCTCGATATTCCATGAATTCCATAGTTGTTGCAAAAACCGTTTAACACTCGACTTAAATAAATTATTTCCTTGATATAATTTCACTCGCGAAAGGACGTCACGTCTTCTTCTTTGTCGCTACACTCTTGGCACAGTGGTAGTGGCCGTCGAATCTTGAGTGGCGAGCTTCACCATCCGGCGCCAATCTTCTCTCACAGCTGCGCGTCTAGTATTTTCGTGCACGGGCTGGTTTGTAGCAGATTTGATCAGGTCGGTCCACGTCATGGGGGACCGACCGCGTAGTCTGTTGCCCTCAACCCTGCCTTGAACTACCAGCCGCTCGATGGGAAGCTCTCCGCGTCTTGATATATGCCCGAAAAAAGAGAGGGTTCTGGTCTTAACCACAGAGGATAAGCGCTGCTTAATGTTTAACGCCTGGAGAATGGAAATGTTGGTGCGGAACTCAGTCCATGATATTTGGAGAATTCTTCTCCAGCACCACATTTCAAGTGCATCGATCTTTCGACTCTCACTCTCTCTCAGTGACCAAGTCTCCGCGGCGTATAGAAATACAGGAAACACTAGGGATCTGACCAGTCGAATCTTCGTTGCCTTTGTGATGTTTCGGATTCGCCAGACTTTCTTAAGCTTATCCATAACTGATCTCGCTATTGCAATCTGTCTTTTTATTTCGTCTACACAGCTCCCATTATTGGATATTAGGGAACCAATGTAAACGTATGATTGTACGACGTTGCAGTTCGCAATGTGAGTGACCTCCGACGAATTGTTATGGGCTCTATTTGGTCTTGCTGCGGTTACCTCTTAAGCCAAAATGAGGACTTGTTCCATTTTTTTCAAGAGCTGTTCCATATGGCTTTTACTGGAAGCAAACAGTGTAGTATCGTCAGCGTACCGTAAGTTAGAAATCGTGGCTCCTCCAATAGAAACTCCATCGCTCCAGTTCTCAAGGGTTTTTTGCACGATAATTTCAGTATAATATCGACGTCACGTCAGTCACGTCTTATTATTAGCGTGGCACATACAGCAAATGTGTCTTCGCCTCGTCTGTCTCAACCTTACTAACTACAGGGAGCAGATGCTAATTATTAACAAACTAATGCCACAGCCGGGGTGAGGGGTAAAGGGCGTAGAACTAGTAATATGTGCATTGGTCGTTGTTTATCTACTTATCGCTGCCTACCTGAGCGGCGGGTAGCGGCGGTTGAAATGAAATGTCTGACCCGTTCGATATGCTTTCAAAAATATAAAGTTTCACGATTGAAGTGTAAAATAAGTGAGGGCTATTTATTCGATGATAATAGAAATAGTCATAAGTGCCATAACGCTTTAACTCTTATGTTAGGGTTTCGGTCGTAACATAATTTTTCAAATTTGACTTAACTTTTACATTTTTTAATATATTTTTTTATTTCGGGTAAAACCCGGGTATGAGATGAAAACCCGGGTTTTATCCGACCCCAAATATTGTCGGGTACCCGGGTACCCGGGTTTTCGGGTACCCGGGTTGCATTCCCTACTCCAATATTAGTATCACACAGACGAGCAAATTCGTAAAAAAAGAATACCGGTCTATTAAAGCGATAAATAAAGCTAATGCAAAATATTCACCGTGCACCATTATTCACTGTACCCCACTCTCCCCTATTTTTCTGCACAGTTTGGTTGGTACTGTATGCAGATATTTTCTCGCATAATGCATTCGCATAATATAGTTTGATGTTGGTGTTGAAATATAGACCTTTTCTTTAACTCGTGTCGGTTTCGATCACCGACACTCATGTAGAAAATGCTCACTTTCATTACTTGTATTCAGTAACAATATTTATTCGGCAAAACACAGCTCAAATTATAATTACCACATTGCAGGCTGTGAAATTAGACTTTGTATTACTTACCTTCAAAAATTTTGTAAGCAATCTTGACATGTGTTACTATTAAAAAAATACTACTGAATAATAAGTCACAGCAGCAAATACGTACCATTTACATTATTTTAGATGAACACCAGCATAATGTATGCTATCATTTATACCCTGTTGCATTCATAATTAAACATTTTGACGCCACGTTCAAACCAAAAACTTTCACTCAGACGCCATGTCGCCAAAATGTCAAAACTAAATATGAACTTTACGCAAGTGACTGTAGGTATGTATTGCTCTGTGGATGGTAACTTATATATCGGTCGGCGTTGAACCTGCAATGTCATAGTAATTGGCGTCCTAAAGGATAATGGTTGTTAATGAACAGTGATATAAGAAAGAGTTCGAAGTTACAAAACGAGAAGTTTGTCGTTTATAATATGAAGGATCCACGGAAAAAACATGTCCAGTACTTTAAAAAATCAGGACAAATTCACACCTTATCCTCTTAAAAGTAAGATAGTTTTTCCTTGAATTGACCCCTTTTTGAATTGACTAGACATGTTCTTTCCGTGGACCCTTCATATAATAATGAATGAATCCGACAAAAACAATTGAGCTGTGGCAGAATGTGGTCATCGTTTGCCTACTTAGAAATAATAAAAAACAGTTTTATAATTATTGAATGAAAAGCCTAATTTGGAATACTAACACTAACAACGCTAAAATGTATACTTGTGTCTTAATATATCTATCAGTCAATTATTGCGATTACCAGAGGAAAAATATTCTTAGTAGAAGTCTTTTACCCAATGTATACCTTCCTTCTAAAATATATTATAAGGGCGGATTTTTGTTTTGATGTCGTATTTTTAAATTTTCCAAATCCGGACTTTTTTTATTTTTTCTACTCAGTATCACGAACTCTTTCGATCTTTACAGAAATAAAAAGTCTCCCAAAAAAAATTCCATCGAGTTACTATTTTTCATACACTTTTTTCGACTGTAACTCAGTGGAAAAAATGTATGTAATTTTCAGGACACTTTTTTCTGCTAATGAGGATCGAAAAGGCTCGTTATTCTGAGTAGAAAAAAAATCCAAACTTAGAAAATTTTAGAAATTTAGAACTAAATAAAAATCCGCCTATGATTGACTTTACTTTGAACTTGACAAATGATTTTTTGCATTTGATTTCAATCTTGTTACGTTGTCACTCTTCGTAATATAATTTTCTTATAATACATAATTATTATAATAATGTCGAAAATTAAACAATATATTTCCACTAACATTGTACTTAATTAAAAACATATGAATGTTTCTTGTCACCAAGTTCAATACCATTTTCTTGAAACGTGTTCCGTTACATTTTCATTAGGTTCTTTCCGCTGAAGTATCTTCCCAATCTTCAACTGCATTTCAATATTCAACTGAAAAAATATGATTGTATAAATGTAAGTATGGTTGCGAGATTTACTCGAATGTCACTTTAACATTGACTTTATAATGTCATGTCATTGTCATAGATTATTTACATTTTTGATCTCGAATTCTATTTCAGAGCTTAGGGTCGCCGTCGCCTATTACGGCGTGGATAACTAACTATACAGGGTTACTTTATCACCGGTACAATACATTTTCCCACATAATTGGTATCGATAATATTATCAAATAGAATTGACATATTCTTTTTCATTTATTATTAATTTATCCTTCATGCAAATGTAAAATAATGGGCTCACTAATGACAAGACGTAGAGGGCGGCGGAAAGGGGTGAGCGACCTGCAGGCCGGCGCACGAGTTGGCAACATAGCAGTTATTTTTCGAGTATCTCGGTGACTAGGTAATGGTCAGTCCCACGGTTGACGTAGGTGTGGGCCCGCGCGCCGTATCGTACTACCTTCAGTCGGAAATTGCTCGTACGCTACGAAATGGTTCGTAGTTATTTTCTCATTGGGGAAAATACAATGGCAGCTCAGCGGCTATACGCTGAACAAAGTGTGCCCCACCTGAAAAATGCCAGTGTTATGACCAGCCAGGTCAACAGATTTGACCCCGTGTGACTTTTTTTGTGGGGTGAGGTGAAACGGCGGGTATACGTTGAAGGGGCCCAAAATTACGAAGTCAAATAAAAAGTGCATTTTGATGAACTCAAAAGTGAAAACTACAGACTTGTGATGGGAAATATCGAAGGAAACATTCATGTAAATTAATTAATAAGTATTAGAAATGGACTCCATTAATTAGGTATGTTTTTTTGATTCCAATCATTGTACATAAAGTTGATTTCAAATTTTGAAATACGCCTCAATGAAGAAAGTTTCTGTCCTACTTTGTAATTTCATCACGTTTCCCAGACATAATTTAAAACATTCGACAAACTTCACACACAGAAAATTCTTTATTTTAACGGTCCTAAGCCTGTGCAATTATGAAGGAGGATTTGGGATCTAGTAATATATTTTTGCCAAGTCATAATTATAAGTTGATACCCGGTGCACATTAACGCCGCCGCTTTTCCAACCCGCCATGCCGCGTGCGATGACGTTTTAAACAAACAGTTGCCAGTTCATGTGTTTTGCTAGTTATGCACATTGATAATGCGCAATGCGTCCAAATTTCCTGTTAGGTTTGCGGATAAGTTCAAACATTGGTATTTCAGATTTTTGTTCTAACAAAAAATGCTAGTATTCTGTAACTTGGACTACTATATATTACGTATGTTATTTTTTTGATTATATATATATATATATATATATATATATATATATATATATATATATATATATATATCAGTGAATGCACGTAAACCATGGAAACATCCTGTCCGTGCAATTATGACCCAACGCAAACTACTCTTGAGTGGGCGTTCCTAAAAAACTACTCCTGCATTTTTGAACGATAATCGATATCTATTTTATGTGATTTACTAAATTTAATGACAGAAAATACAGAATTCTAATATTAAATAAAAAAATATAACAATTTTTTTCAGCTATACTATTTTAATGATCTATAAAATTGTGCAATATGTTTTAACTGTTTGGCTGTTGGGACCGATTACCTTAGCCCATCTTAGCCTTAGAAAACAATTTTACTTTTATGCTCTAGAACGTTCGCGCTAAGGAAAAAAAAGTAATTGTAGATAATAACTATATTAAATTTAAAACAAATTGAGCAGATAACAATTACTGTAAGTCTTATAGTTGGGGGTATACGAGGCTTCAAAGCATGCATTTATTTTCTTAACTTAATGAAGGGCAAATTTGAAATGTCGTATCTCTAAATCTATACAGTGTGTAAATCTAATACGGGCGATCAATTAAACTAGGCATGGGATTCATTAGTGTAATCATGGATTACAAGGTTTTTTTTAAGTTTCACTTAATTATGACCCCCCAGAATTTTTTTAAGATTATCGAAGCAGCAATGTAGGTACGAACATTTGTTATTCTTGATATGGCAATTTCCTATCTCACATCAACATTTTCCCGAAATTCGATAACCAGAAGAACGGATGCCAAATTTATTATTTGACAATCGATTTGTTAACCAAGTTTTCATAAATCCGATGCTAAGCGATATCGAAATCTCATTTTACCTTATATCAATAACCAGAACAACTTTGTATAATACACATAACGTATAACAATAATAATGCATAATATCCTTAATTATAAAGACAAAATTAACATTTCTGCAGTGAGCGAGCGAACAAAACCTCCCAGGGCAGATCTGACTCGGATAGGTTAGGTCAGAAGACTAAGGCAGGAGCTTGCTCCCGCCAGAGTTGGGCATTATCTAGATAATTAGTTATCTAGATAACTATTTTAAATAAAATCATCTCAAATGAATTTATTTGAAGATAATTCAATTGCAAATATTTTAGTTGTCAACTCTTTTATTTAGATAAATTATCTAGATGAAGATAACGGGCCTCGTTTGTTCTTGAAGTAAGCTCATCTAAAACGTCAGGTCAAACAGTCATGTTGGTGGTGCTGCAGATGCAAGCGCGAGCGTTCCTGCAGCCCACCGTACAGCACAGCGGCGGCAGACGGAGAGGTTTTTTAGTGGGTAAACTCGGGGTCCCATCAGCCCGTAACGAGGAGTCCCACATAACCACCCGGGTCCGTCCCCACACCCGGGTGGTATGCGTAATGCATTTTTCCTCTCCTTAAAAAAAAAAAAAAAAAAAAAAGTCAAACAGTCATAATGACATTGTCATGCACCTATACCTAAACTGGAGTCTGGACTGAGTACCTGCTCATTTTTGTTAGTCAATAAAAATTGAACAATATCAGTGAGCACGACGGATACATCTCTGTAATAAAAAGAGACTAGTGAAAATGGTCCGAGTGAGACTACCTAGAGGATGGTGTCTCAGTTACACAAGTTACCTGTATAAAAAACACATTAGGGTGGCTATGATTTGGGCCGGCATGATTACGTCTATGGTTGCAATTTTAGTATTTAATTAGTTAAACAGTATTTAGTGGAAAAACATTCATATGGAACACATTTCACACTCACATTTACCATTTCACATTTATATGGAAACAGCTCGGTCCAAGGCTCAAATGGCTGCTGTTTGAGATTACGAGTGTTAAGTTCTACCAAAACAATCAAAGACGCGATCAGAAATAATCTTATGGTTTTAACGATGCAACATATAACATCAAACTTTCACAAATTGCCAAACACACACAAATTTCACAAATGCCTGAATACCCTAGACTAGAACATCCATACTCACAGAGGATCATTATGAAACCGCGAATTATAAATGCCTCCAAGTTTTTCAATTTACGTATAGCTCACCACGGGAGAAGTACATTTCTAAGAAATTTGGGAAATAAAGAATTAATTCCCACAAACATACAATTTATATAGTATTAAGTAGTGTCACTACTTGGGATAAAAATAAAAACACACATCAAAATATTTAGTTTATAAATAATTTAATTAGAGTTTTCACTATGACTTTAAATAAAGCAGGATAGAGACCAACTTCTCAAGACAGTATTGTTTAACAATAGACAGATTTTTAGTAAAAAAGTGTCAACTCTCATAGATCGTAATGTTACTATGGTCACCGTAATTAAAACGAGATGCAATGCCCTAATATGCTTTCTCTGTCGGTCACACTTTTTTTGTCGCAGTACTCAGTCCAGTTTAGGTACAGGTCCATGGACAATTGGACATTGCTCATGAAGTAAACTTAAGTAAAGTTAATTCATCTTTTATTTCAAACGTCAAATAATTTATTTAGATAAAAGTTCATTCATCTAGATAAATTCAAAATAACAAATGAAGGATTATTTAGTAATTGAAATAAAAGATGATTTAGTTATCGATCCGGTTATATGTAAATAGATAATTTTTGCCCAACTCTGATCATCAGGCCTATCTAGTGGTATTCGACCCAACTGCTAATCCTAAAAAGCCAACCTAGCATATCATTATCAGAACCAACTCCGAGTTCCCTCGAACTTCCTCCAAGTTCATCACCAGACCCATCTTGTGGTATTTGACCCATGTTCACAAAGAGGATCCTCAAAAGTGAACACAACATATCATTATCTCAAACAAACTCCGAGTTCCCTCTCGGACTTTCTCCAAGTTCATCATCAGGCCTATCTTGTACCCATGCTCACCAAGAGGATCCTAAAAAGCTAACAGAACATATCATTATCTCAAATTCAAACCAACTCCGAGTTACCCCAAACTTCCTCCAAGTTCATCATCAGACCCATGTTGAGTATTTGACCCATGCTCACCAAGAGGATCCTCAAAAGCCAACACAACATATCATTATCTCAAACCAACTCAGAGTTCCCTCGTACTTACTCCAAGTTCATCATCAGGCCTATCTTGTGGTATTTGACCCAACTGCTAATCCTAAAAAGCCAACATAGCATATCATTATCTGAAACCAACTCCGAGTTCCCTCGAACTTCCTTCAAGTTCATCACCAGACCCATCTTGTGGTATTTGACCCAACTGCTAATCCTCAAAAGCCAACAGAACATATCATTATCTCAAACTCGGACCAACTCCGAGGTACCTCGAACTTCCTCCAAGTTCATCATCAGACCCATGTTGAGTATTTGACCCATGCTCACCAAGAGGATCCTCAAAAGCCAACACAACATATCATTATCTCAAACCAACTCAGAGTTCCCTCGTACTTACTCCAAGTTCATCACCAGGCCTATCTGGTGGTATTTAACCTATGCTCACCAAGAGCATCCTCAAAAGCCGACACTACATAATATATCATTATCTCAAACCAACTCCGAGTTCCCTCACACTTCCTCCAAGTTCATCATCAGGCCTATCTTATGGTATTTGACCCAACTGCTAATCCTAAAAAGCCAACATAGCATATCATTATCTGAAACCAACTCCGAGTTCCCTCGAACTTCCTTCAAGTTCATCACCAGACCCATCTTGTGGTATTTGACCCAACTGCTAATCCTCAAAAGCCAACACAACATATAATTATCCTTAACCAACTCCGAGTTCCCTCGCACTTACTCCAAGTTCATCATCAGGCCTATCTTGTGATATTTGACCCATGCTCACCAAGAGGATCCTAAAAAGCCAACAGAACATATCATTATCTCAAACTCAAACCAACTCCGAGTTACCTCGAACTTCCTCCAAGTTCATCATCAGACCCATGTTGAGTATTTGACCCATGCTCACCAAGAGGATCCTCAAAAGCCAACACACCATATCATTATCCTTAACCAACTCCGAGTTCCCTCGAACTTCCTCCAAGTTCATCATCAGACCCATGTTGAGTATTTGACCCATGCTCACCAAGAGGATCCTCAAAAGCCAACACAACATATCATTATCCCAAACCAACTCAGAGTTCCCTCGTACTTACTCCAAGTTCATCACCAGGCCTATCTGGTGGTATTTAACCTATGCTCACCAAGAGCATCCTCAAAAGCCGACACTACATAATATATCATTATCTCAAACCAACTCCGAGTTCCCTCACACTTCCTCCAAGTTCATCATCAGGCCTATCTTATGGTATTTGACCCAACTGCTAATCCTAAAAAGCCAACATAGCATATCATTATCTGAAACCAACTCCGAGTTCCCTCGAACTTCCTTCAAGTTCATCACCAGACCCATCTTGTGGTATTTGACCCAACTGCTAATCCTCAAAAGCCAACACAACATATAATTATCCTTAACCAACTCCGAGTTCCCTCGCACTTACTCCAAGTTCATCATCAGGCCTATCTTGTGATATTTGACCCATGCTCACCAAGAGGATCCTAAAAAGCCAACAGAACATATCATTATCTCAAACTCAAACCAACTCCGAGTTACCTCGAACTTCCTCCAAGTTCATCATCAGACCCATGTTGAGTATTTGACCCATGCTCACCAAGAGGATCCTCAAAAGCCAACACACCATATCATTATCCTTAACCAACTCCGAGTTCCCTCGAACTTCCTCCAAGTTCATCATCAGACCCATGTTGAGTATTTGACCCATGCTCACCAAGAGGATCCTCAAAAGCCAACACAACATATCATTATCCCAAACCAACTCAGAGTTCCCTCGTACTTACTCCAAGTTCATCACCAGGCCTATCTGGTGGTATTTGACCTATGCTCACCAAGAGCATCCTCAAAACCCGACACTACATAATACAGCGTGTTTTTCTTCATATGCTATAACTTTAAGGGAAGCTTACTTAGGTCAAATATAATTAATTTCTCAAAGAAACTAGTGTTTTAACTCTTACCGTTATTGAGTTATTAAAAAAATAAGTTTAATCACTGAACATGTGTATTGCAACCTTTATTACATTCTAATGTTACTTATTTTGACATGTGCCGTCAGTCACCTGAGATTAACTTTTATTTTATTCTTAAGGTTTTCTCACACTTACCATTTCATTTATTATGTATGAAAACAAATAAAAAAATTTTTTATCGAATTTTCCAAAAGCCGATATACCAGACAACTTCTATTAATGGCCCAAGTAACCTGTCTAATTTATCGCAAATCGAAACGAACACCCTGTATATCATTATCTCAAACCAACTCCGAGTTCCCTCGTACTTACTCCAAGTTCATCATCAGGCCTATCTTGAGGTATTTGACCTAACTGCTCAGCCTACAAAGGATATCATCGTAGGATATCATTGTCTCAAACCTACTCCGAGTTCCCTCGAACTTCGTCCAATTTCATCATCAGGCCTATCGTATGACACGGAACCCAACTGCATACCAAGATAATACTAAAAAGTCAACATAACATTTATCGATGTCAAATCAACTCCGAGTGCCCTCGTATTGCCTTCGAGATCAATCATTGTCAGGCCCATCGGTGGAATCACATGGGCGATGAGCGTTCCTGACTCAAAAAACCTGCGTTAAAAAAACTGTCCACATTACGTACTTACGCAATAAACTATAAAAATTTTGAATCAAACGACTTGTTTACTTAATACTGACTACGTAAAAAACTACAAACTACTGATTACTACTGAATAATCTAATCTAAAAAAGATTGGAAAATATTAGATAGCTAAAAATCAATCCTTATTTTCATCTCTATTCCGTAAACCAGGGTAAACTTACTTAAAACAAAGCACGTGGTCACGGTAATTAACGAAACCAACATTGTCCCACCTCTAATGGTACACGTGCTTCGTAAGAAAGGAATAGCACATTGCATTTTTGATTTGATGAATGAGGACAAAAGTACTATGAAGTATAAATAAATAAATATCTTGGGACATCTTACACAAATCAACCTAGTCCCACGGTTAGCTCAATTAACTATGTCTCAATTAAGTATGACTTTTCTGCGGAATGTAGTTCCGTCTATTTTTAAATTAGAACTTCTTGTTGTCTTTGCATACCTATTCACACAACACATGGACATTTTAAAGAAGTGAAATGCACTTTTTCGACTTTTTTATTGCCAAAAACGAGCGCTATTTACGGGTCTGTTACTTAGTCGCATCGCAACTGAACAGGCACGACGAGCGCCGCGTCTATATCAGTGCGAGAAATATAACGGCTGGTGACTGCGAGT
>JALPQI010005888.1:0-52984 GCA_025490895.1 Thaumatotibia leucotreta | reverse complement strand
AGGTAGCATAGTATCTCAGAAAGGAATGGAGTAACTTGATTAAAATTTATAAATAAAATTGCTAGAAAATTACGTATTGCGGTTCATACATTCAAAATTACCTACTTGCCATACAAAATCTATGAATGCAGTGTTACTCGCTATTAAACATAAGATAAAGGTTATTTTTACAAAAACCGTATATCAACAATTTTTAAAGTACTATTTTTAAAGGGTGCTTAGACAAGTTGCCAATCGCTAACGCTTATTCGTCAATCGTAAACGAAAGGCAGCTAACTGTCTTTGTCGCAGTAATGTGCAAGAGTGACAGAGAGGGAAAACGACGCTACGCTACCAAGCGCTAGCGATTGGCAACTTGGCTAAGCATAAGCATCCTGCAGACCTAGCCTAGATTCCATTCTGCTATCGTATACGATAAGTGATAAGTCACGAGACCATAATAATGTATGAAAAATTCACGTGACTTTTCGTGTGAAACAATTATGACTTCTCACTTATCATACATGATATTTCAGAATGACATCTTGGCTTGCCCTGCTGGTATATGGTCGCAGACATTCCCATTTTATTTATTTGTTTATTTATCTAGTCTGTAATCTGTGCTGATAAGCGAGGGTAAACCCGTAAAGTACGAGATTAAAACTGTAATACAATACGCAAACAGAAAATTGGGGGAAAGCTCGATGTAGAAAATCAGAAGGGTGACGTAACGGGAATACGAGGTTTATTTTTCTAACGTCGCTCCTCAGGAATCTTCAATAGAAATGTAAACTTTGACCTGTGTTGCATAAAGATCTGTTTGTTTTACGAAAATGTTTCTCATACGAGGTTGTTAGAGTAAACTGTCGAGTTTTAATGTATCGGAGAAAATTGAACCGTTTTTCTGCTGTCGGGTTATGATTAGTAATCTAACGTAGGATTTAAACTGATTTTTTTCGTAAATACTTGGACCGTTTCAATAGTTTATGATTATGATCGTCATTATCATGAGCTGTGTGTCCATTGCTGGATGTCGATTCTGTTGGCCTGCTCCAGTGTTAATGGAACACATTCATATACCTACATCACATTCTTGTTATAATTTTACGATGAAAGCTTTAATTATTCAATACAAAGTGACCCTGAGTTTACTAGTATTTAAAGCACGTCCGGGTAATATTCCTTATCCAGCTATGAATAGGAAATTCTACCGTTGGTAAGCTGAAAGCAATAGCTTAGAAATGAATTCCCGGTATCCGAAAATTGTTGTTCCAGTAACTCGCAGCTCCACTGGAATGCAACTAAACGAGCCTTAAGCTTACTTGCTTAATCATAAGAGCATTAAATGAATGTCCAAATAGGTTTCGGGGGCGTAGCTAAGATGACAATCAGAATATTTTCGTAATGAAAATAATTCACGGAAATGACTTTTCGTTAATATACGCTATTTCTATGCATATATTTACTTTTTGACGGAGGTTATGATGGGGAACTACGAACAAATATAACATGGAAGCTGCACGCCATACTAAATTGCCTTTCAAAAATGGTTCTGAATTTTAGTTGACAAGTGTCATCCCCTCTTTAATGCACCACGGTAATGAATCTCAATATTAACGTACAGAAACTGAAAACGCCACTTAAAAATAGTTGTGATTGGTTCATCAAATATTTGATTGGCTATATTCTACAAACATTTGTCAATTCTGCGCCGAAATATGCGCGGTGTTATGAAAAGCGGTACTGCCCATCTTGGCGCAATTGAACAATTGTGTTTGTGGGCATTTTTGACCGGCGTTAGACGTCCAGACGTCCACGTGTTATATATATGGTCGCAGATGGGGAATGGTGTATTGGATTTCAAAATATATGGATTTTGCGAACGGGATTAAAGTAATACCACACTAAACTTCACAACATCACTAATTTTGTAATAATGTAATTAAAATTTAAAGCGGACTTACCATTCTTTCCCATCACTAAAACTGCATTCACCACATCACTATTTCTGAGGATCGCAAAATGGCCGACCAAAGACCAAAGATCAAAGACCAAAAATACTACGTGAAAACCAGGGGGGGGGGGGGTCTTGGCATATACTACGCTTGGTCACCAGGGGTTGGGGGGGGAGTCAACGCTTAAAAAGGGTCACGTAGTATGCGTATGTTCCCTAAGGAGTCCACATCGGTTATTTATTTATTTTTGTTTTGTCAAGTTTTCTCATAATACATTTGTAAAGATCTTTAGAGGTTTAACCCTTTGGTGCATACAGTATCAAAAATGACACATGTCGAAATAAGTAATCAATTGCGACTGTCACACTGAGCAATAGAGTTCTAGTTGGCATCAATTGTTTACATAAGTCATTTCAGAAATAGAATGTGTGATACCATATGCACCTAAGGGTTAACAATTTTTCTACGTATGAATATACTGGCCACAAACAAGCACATAATATTAAAAACAAATACGAGTTATTTTGACAATGACACAGAAGTCACTTGAAGCATATTCTACGGAGGCTTAAAAAATACTGCTATTAGCGTAGCAAAAGTTTTACAGGCGTTAGTCAAAAAAATACGGCCGGGGAGGTCAAATAAAATAAAGTCAAATCAGTACCTACTTATCCGTTTCGAAAATCTCTAAACATATAGGTACTTACTCGTACTTATAAGTAGGTAGGTATATGGTAAACGGACATGTTTAAAAAGTCGAGTTTGGAAGCCAACGACTAAGTTGACTAATAGAGTTACTGGCATGAAGTAAACGAGGCTCAATAGCATTGGCGAGTCATGGCACGTAATGTGGGCTGCGGAACTGGCCAGTAATGATCAACAGTCCTATCAGCCGTGTATGCGAATACTCGTGGATTTCATAGGAACGGTTGATAAGGCAGGTAATGAACGTGGTTGCGTATTATACGTGTGTAGCGACTTCTATAGCCGTATCATGAGAAAGTAAAGGATACGTTAAGTTTTACTCGATGCGTAAATCATTCTATCGCGCTTGGAGCGAGGGCGATGCTCTGAATTACGTATTGAGAAAAACATAACGATAGGTACTGATACTTGCAATGGTACGGCTAAAGAACTAAATATGTCGGAATTACGTGGGTGCGTGCGTTGGTAGTACTTTTGGTATAATCTTAAAAACGTTCACTATACTGATGAACGTAAGATATATAATACGAGTACCTACATAATTAGTAAAGGTTAAGAAACCATTGAATTTAAACTTTTCGTGAGACTTACAAGGTGAACGAAATGAAGTGTTACCATATAGATTTTATTAAGTCTGGTGTCAAAGTAATAGCGGCTTATTAACGGTAGGTAATATGTTTTGGGCACTGCATTGAAGTCTTAGGCGCGCAAACACCGCAAACATAAGAACGAGACTGAGTTTCGGCTTATAAAGCTCGTAAGAACCACAATTTAATCACAAAATGTAATATTTTTTCTCTTGTTTTTTTTTACTTATAGTTATAAATTATTGCAATTAAAAAATCACAGTCCTTTGAAATTAGTAACACTTCAAATCGTTCACCCTGTAATACTTAAACATAAATAAATAAATATCTTGGGACATCTTACACAAATCAACCTAATCCCACGTAAGCTCAATAAGGCTTGTGATGTGGGTACCAGGCGACGATATATATAATAGATAGATACATATATATACTTAAATACATAGACAGCCATGACCAAGGAACAATTATTTGTGATAAATAAGTACACAAATAATGCCCTCGCCGGGATTCGAATCCGGAACCTCCAGCTTCGTAGGCAGGGTCACTACCAACTAGGCTACGGAGGCTGAAAAATATGCGTGCTGCGCGTTCGGTGCTTTTACATGGTCTCGGCGCTTGATACGTAATGAAGACCTAGGCTCTCCGTCGCTTGTTGCATCACGTATTGATTAAATACACGTGAGTTTAACCGTTTAGTTTTCCAACGTTTCGAGCACTTTACAGGGTTCGTGGTCTACGGGTGGTGTAAGCGATATAATCAGTTGTTTTAGAATTATAACATACGTGAGACTCTTCTTTTTCTTCTTCTTCGTCTGCGTGTGTTCGCCCACCGTTGGGCATACGCCTCTCCAACTTGCTTCCACACAGCGCGGTTGTTTGTTTCCCTCTTCCAAACTGACCCTGCTGTCTCCCTTATGTCATCGGACCATCGGGCTGGTGGTCTGCCCTCACTTCTTCTGCCAAGCCGGGGTCTCCACTCTAAAACGCGCTTGCTCCAGCGTTCGTCGTGTCGTCGGCACATATGGCCGGCCCAAGCCCATTTCAGCTTGACAATTCTGTGCCCCACATCAACCACCTTAGTGCGTTGTCTGATGAGCGTGTTCCGTACTCGGTCTCGCAAATGTGAGACTCCAACATGTTAAAATATATTATTATAGAACCGGGCCAAAGCCCGACGCGTACAGCTAGCAGGGCGCAGGCCCACAGTAGGTACGCGCCGGGCTTTGTTCGGGGGTGCTCCGGACGAGGACCATCTTAATGGGTCGAAACATGTCGAGCAATCGACTTAAATAAGTGAGTAACCCGGTTCGATAATATTTTAATATACTCAGTTGTTATAGATAGTTTATGTCATGAATATCACGATAATCGAAAAAAATATGAATTTAATACATTTCTACCAAAATATTAATTCGTCTCCTAGACAACCTTGAGACTTAATTGGGTATAATTGATATCTGACCTTTTTATTAGACTTAAGGTAAGATAAGAGCTTAAAAGTATTTAGGTACGTTACGCATAAATAAAAGTAATTTCATTATATTTGTTTCACTGGCTACGCTATTAGACTCCGTATAAATTAGTAACTACTAGGTATAACCTAATTAAAGCGTTTTAAAGTATATTTAACAATTCCAAGTGTAAAACTCCCGTGAGATTAGTTCTACACCGTGTTTTTTTTATTTCCGTTAAATTAAAAGGAAGCTCATTTAGGTCAAAAATAATTAATTTGTCTAAGAAACTAGTATCTTAACTCTTACTGTTATTGAGTAAGAGTTAAGATACTACTTTAATACCTCCTAATGAAACTTATTTTAACATGTGCCGACAGTCATCTGAGATTTTATTCTTAAGGTTATCTCACACTTACCATTTCATTTATTATGTATGAAACCGAAAAAAAATTTTTTTTTTCGAATTCGATTAAAAGCAATATACCAGGTAGCTCCAATTAACGTACCAAGCAGCCTGTTAAAATTAACGGAATTAAAAAACACGGTGTATAATGCAACGAAACATGTCGCGCCAACAGTAAAACCCGAGTAATCCGATTTAAATAAGTAATACCTCCATTTAGAAAAGGGACAAAACTAAAGTAAATAAAGCACCTCTTCTGTGTATACCAAACGTCAGTAGAATCTAAAAAAATATAAGCAAATATGGCTGACTTTCCATAGAAGTTTGTTTGTTTGTGTTTTGTTTGTGTTTTTTTTAATTTCTTTTTTGTTTCATACTAATAAATATCAATAATTTTACCTAAACCTGTACGTGAACTTATGGTTTAACATTATAAGTTCGTAATAAAACCAACTAACTTTGGTTCCGCCCAAGGCGAAATTTGATCCTACAGTACAGTCAAGGGCATAAATATGTATACACTTTTTTATCTTATGTCGTGAAAATAAGGTGCAAAAGTGTATACATATTTTTGTCGTTGACTGTACTATACCACTTTTTTTTTTACCGGAACGTTATCGGAGCCTATGGTAACAGTTTCTCTTTCATACTAGTTCTCGCATTTATGCCTCTCGTACTTTTATTCTACATACAGGTTCTTTCTCTCATTCATCTTCTTTTACTGCTTGTTTTGGGTGGGATGCCCATTGCCCAACTATTTACTACTGCTACTAGTTTTTTATTTCTTGGGATTCTTATGGGGAAATAATTGTGCTACTAGTTACTTTATTTCATTTCTTACATGCTTATTTGTATAGTGTTCTTTTATTTACTATTTTTACAGGTCTTATGCTAATCTCTAATATTCTAACATATTATGACAGCATAACTTACTCATCTAGTTTTATTTCTACTTATTACTATGTTTATAATTTTTATACTGTACTTTAGGAACTTATCTCTGTTTGTACCCCTCAATATGCTACATATATTTTCCACAGTAAGTTTTTCGTCTATCTCCATTTCTATATTGAGGCGTTCTAATTCGTGCACTGGACATTCAAGGAGTAGATGCTTCACCGTTTCCGCCACCTCGTTGTCACATACACATGATGGATTCTCTTTGCACTTGAAGCGGTTCAAGTACTCCGAGAATCCACCATGCCCGGTAAACAATTGCGTTAGTACTTGGTTTATTTTTATTTTTTGCACCGTTTTATAGCCTTCTATGGCGTTTGGGAAAAACATCTTGGTGATGGAAGCGGTGCTTTCGTTCACGTACCGGAGGTTCCATTCGTCGAGCGTCGCTGTGCGTATGCTTCGCTTGACGAATGAGACCGGGCACAGGTCGTAGTCAGGTTTCTTTTTGGAGCCTATAGCAGCCTCCTTTGCCAGTTGGTCAACCCTTTCGTTTCCTTCCAACCCCGCGTGAGCCTTAATCAAGAATAGAGAAATTGTTTTGTTCTGGAGAGTTATTTCTCTGATGTTTTTTCTTGTCTCTACTGCCAGTGGGTGAAGGCAACCGTGATTGGCAACTGATTGGAGGGCTGCCATTGAGTCGCTATAGACTCCAAAAGTAGCTGCCTGGTGTTTTAGCACTATTCTCGTTGCATGGCATATGGCCAAGAGCTCGGCCTGGTAGACGGTGCCATAAGTAGGTAGAGCAAGTTTGAGGGTTTTGGTCTCTCTTTCGCTGTTCCACACTGACAGTGCGGCTCCGACTTTTCCCCCAATCTTGCTGCCGTCAGAGAATATGCGGATGTCAAATCCGCTGTGCTGTTCCACTTCCTCCCGGTCTACCAAACTGGTGAACGACAGATTGTGGACATGCGCTGGGTGCGGGGTTTCTATTGCTGGGGTCATTCGTTCGACCTCCCTGTCGCCCAGCGACGGCTGAGGTACTCCTTTCTTGGCCTTTCTTATAATTGTGCAGCTTCTCGCACTCAGAGGTCAAGGGGAAGCAATCCTGCCAGCATCAACGCAGAGTTCAGTGAGATCGTGCGGTATCTCCTGCAGATCTTTTGGGCTACCCCTCTTTGCACTACATTGAACTGCTTCTTTACCATCAGTTTCTCCGCAGCCGGTGCCCAAACGCTGGCGGCATAAAGTAGTATAGGCTCAATTGTGGCCATAAATATCGTTTTGACGACCTCAGGGTGAAGACCCCAGCCTACTTTGGCTGCCCTTGCTAATTGCTTGTACACGTTGGTGGCCTTTCTGCATGTTTCTGCCACATGGGTATTAAAGGTAAGTTTGTGTGTCAATCGTCACTCCTAAGAGTTTGATCTCGTTGGACAAGCCAATCTCTATCCCTCCCATGCTCAGTCGTGGGTTGTCGTTTTTAAGCTTCTTGGTAACTACCATAGCGTTCGTTTTCTGTGGAGCAAATTTTATCTTATTTTCGACACCCCACGATCGAACATGTTCGAGAGCGAGATTAGCCTGTCCCTCGATTTCCAGTGCCGTTTTACCACTAAAAACTAGGACGACGTCGTCCGCAAATGCCTGGCAAAAATTTTCCTTTTCTTCCAGGCCTTTCAGGAGTTGGTCTAGCAGTAGGTTCCAGAGAATGGGTCCTCCGATTGATCCTTGGACGCAGCCTTTGCTTGTGCTTCTTGTATGTTCTTCGCCCGCGTATCTAACCGCTACCTCTCTATCGGACAGGTAGATTTCGATTAGTTTTCGCAGGTTTAGGGGGCACTTTTCTTCCGCCAACCGGACTCTAATTGCTGTCCACCATGCACTGTCGAAGGCTCCCTCTATGTCCAGCGATATTACGGTAACAATGTGCTTCAATTTGAGTTTACTGTGTATGTGTTTCATGAGGGCATAGAGGGCGTCTTTGGTGCTTCTCTGTAGCATGAATCCGAATTGGCGGGTGCTCATACTTGGGATCAAATGGTGTTTTAGTCTGTTTACTACCATTCTTTCTAGGGTCTTTCCCAGTATTGACAATAGTCCTATTGGCCTATAGGACTTTGGAGTTTTATAGTTGTCTTTGCCAGGCTTTCTTAATATAATTACTGTGGCACTTTTCCAGGTTTTTGGGAAATGGTGGTGCTCTAGGCATTTATTAAAAAGCTGAAGAAAGATCGCAGGCTGGCTTGAGTGAAGGCATATGTCAGCCGTGAAGCCATCTGCTCCGGGTGCCTTTTTGGGGTTGAATGACTTGCTTGCCCAGATGATTTCCTCCATAGTGAATGGTGGATCGCAAGTCTCACCATTACCATTCACATCGTTTGCTCTCTGTCGGGTATTCCGGTGTTGGAGGTTGTCATCGGTCGTAAGATCCTCCGGATAAAAGGTCTCTGCTAATAATTTAGCAGAGCCCTTTGCTCCCACTACTTCTCCATCTTTTTCCAATAACTATACCACTTTAGTACTTCCGAGAAAAAATTTATTAATACTAATAAATATCAATAATTTTACATAAAAATGTACGGGAACTTACGGTTTAACACTACTACTATTGTTTTTTTACTTTACACTTTATTTTTACACTCGTCCAGGCCCAAACATTAAGATCACATTTTTTTAATGTTATTATACTTGTATGCCACCAACAGCTTTGGGGCAATTTTATTATCAATTTATGATACCTTTTAGGACAAATTGAGTTTACTTAATAAAAACTGCACCGTCAGATTAGCTTGGCGCAAAATTTGAAAGCAAAAATTCGGCTTTTGTAATAAGTCCTACTGGTAAGACACCGTGGTATGCTATGACTGTACAACCGTTGAAGACGCTGGGTTTGAATGACCAAGTTAATTATTACTACAGAAAGGACCTTGGACCTTAGGTCGGGAACGTAGCAGGAACATCCGTAAACAAAGGAACTGTAATGTTGTTCAATTCTACAGACGCGTCGTCTCGCTTACTGAGTGTAGGGTCCAATGGAAATTGTGAGCAAAACAAACAAAAATTCTTTCATTTAAAAGATCTTTCATTTACATTCCAAGTAATGAAACTCCTAGATAATTCATTATGTGTTCAAGATATATTAATATATTTTATTCATTACGGCTTAATACATCGTCCATTAAATACAAAAGCGACACAAGTCAAAAAATTACTTTTTACAGGGGAGCTGTTTAAAGATTTTGTATTAGTTATTTGTTCACAAAATTTTTTTTCATCATTAATATTATATGTGTTATATATCAATTTGTAGGTATTTTAACCCTCTTTTGATATGTTTCATTATTAGAAAGTAATATGTGCTGTGCAAGCTTTTATGAGCGTATACGTCCGTTTTGCACAAAAAAATAACATTAACTCAGATTTTTTTTTTCCGTCAAAGGCCACAAATACAAAAACATAAGCAGTTATTTCATTTAAATCATACATAAAATCATGTCTTAGACATTGAAATACTGATTTTTTAACAAAACTGAACCAGACAAAACTTTTTCTTACTGTTTCTTTACTTACATATTGTCAGAACATGTTTATGGGTACCGCAAAACCGGGGTTACTTTGATTAATTTTAACTTTGGTTACATATTTTGATAAATTTAACAGACGTACTAGTTTGAAATTCAGATATAATCATCGGTTTTCTTCAAAAATCTACCTGCTATTTAAAAAAATGTGGTACCTTTAGTTAATAAATATAAAATAAATACTGTTACGTTCGTGGGGTGGGTTTTCTATAGAAAATGTATAAATAAGCCACTAATTAAAAGTGATACTTTAATTACTGATTAAAAGAACAAACACTAAACTAAAACACTAATAACACACTTAACACGTCACACTGATTCACTTTTACACTCTCAAACTCGCCGTTAGAATCGCAGTTTTCGCTCTTGATGTTATCTCTTCGCTGTCTCAATTGAAACTACCCCCGGCCGGGTCATACTGGGCTTTTATACAAGCCACTCAAATCTACAAAGTACGAGATAATTCGATTCTAGAAAGTTCCCGAGTCAGGTTGGTCGGTAGGGCCCGTGCGCGAACATTCTAGGGTATCGCTGTCTCTTTCTACAGGTTTCTCTTTCACACCCGTCGAGAATGTTCTCTCTATAGCTGTCTCGTTCACATCCTTCCAGAACATTCTCTCGTGCTGTCTCTATCTAATAGTGCTTTCTCTTTCACTCCTATGGGAAATTTAGCTATATACCGATTTGTACTTGAGAGGCCCGAAAGGGGTCCTGAAAACGCCTGAAAACGGGTTTTCAGGTTATTGCGCCATCGGATAGAGGGTATCCTGAAACGGCCTGAAAACATGTTTCAGGCGCCTGAAAATGACGGTATCTGGGGTGAATATTTGATTTTGTAGTATGTGAAAGAGGACCTTCTGAAACGGCCTGAAAACGCATTTCAGCCTGCTGAAAACGCTTCTAACGTGTCTAAAATCATATTTGTAGTTTTTATCATGCCACCGGCGTAACACTACCCCCTCCTAAGACATGCTCGTCCCGAGCATCATTATTTCCGTGGTATTTGGCGAGCCGGTCAACGTTAACAATCTTGCATGGGCTTCGTAAATTCCTCCGTATCCGATACGTAACGTCATTGATCTTCGTAACCACTCTGTACGGCCCTTCCCAATTTGGGGACAGTTTCGGAGACTTTCCTTTCTTTCTCATAGGGTTATGTAGCCACACCAATGAGCCTTCCTCGTATCCAATTTGGTTGGACTTCCTGTCATACCTGGTCTTCATCCTCGTGCTAGCTTGAAGCCCGTGCTCGCGAACTAGACTATAAACGTCATCCATCCGGTCTCTTAGATCGCACACATACTCTGTTATAGACCTCGGAGCATCTGGTGGTCGTCCTGTTAAGAGGTCAGCAGGTAAACGAAGCTCTCTTCCGAAATTGGCATATGCGGGAGTAACTGCAGTGCTTTCATGGGTGGCGGACCTGTATGACATCAAAAAGAGAGGGATATGCCGGTCCCAATCTTTTTGGTGACTTTCGACTACCTTGGCAAGATGTCTCTCCAGGGTCTGATTGAATCTCTCAACCATTCCATCGGACTGAGGATGATATGACGTAGTTCTTGTCTTATGCAATCCCATGATTCGACAGGTCTCTTGGAATACCGCAGATTCAAAGTTCCTGCCTTGATCGCTGTGTATCTCCAGGGGTACTCCAAAACGGCAAATTACTTCATTGACTAACTTTTCCGCTATTGTGACTGCTTCCTGATTGGGAATAGCAAACACTTCAGGCCACTTGGTGAAATAGTCCATCACAACAAGAATGTACTTATTTCCAGAGTCTGATGTAGGGAACGGGCCTGCGACATCTAACGCAATCCTTTCCCAAGGTGCTCCAACATTGTAGATCTTGAGCGCCCCTCTGCTTCGGGTATGCGGTCCTTTAACTGATGCACAGCTTACACACTTTCTACACCAATCATCGACATCCTCGCGGCAGTGGATCCAATAAAATCGTTGTCGAATTTTCATTAAAGTCCTTTTAACTCCAAGGTGTCCACCAGAAGTACCGTTGTGGTAGCTTTCTAAAACTTCTTTCACTCTTTTCCTTGGGACAACAACTTGTAGGTGGACATCTTTCCCATTCGCTGACTCCCATTTCCTGCATAATACGCCATTATGCATGACCAAACTATCCCATTGCGCCCAGTAGCTTTTTGTAACTGTCCCCATCGGAGCTACTTCACACCATTTTGGTTTAGGTCCGCCTGCATTAACCCAGTCAAAAATGGGCTTTATGTCGGGGTCTTCTTTTTGTGCATGTTGCATGGATTCATCGCTCCACTCCTCACTAACTGTGTCTGTTCGCAACATCCTCAAGCATTCCTTGCCCTCTTGTCTAAGACAATGCTTGCAGTCATCTGGGCAAGGCCTCCGAGAGAGGGCATCCGCATTTCCATGCGATTTTCCACTGCGGTGTTCGATTACAAAGTCATATTCTTGAAGCTGTTCGATCCAACGTGCTACCTGTCCCTCAGGGTTTTTAAACTCCAGCAGCCATTTCAAGGCAGCATGATCAGTTCTTATCCGAAACTTCCGCCCCAACAGGTATTTGCTGAAATGCTGTAACGTCTTAACAACGGCCAGCAGTTCCCGCCGAGTGACGCAATAATTTCTTTCTGGCTTTGATAATGATTTGCTAAAGTAAGCGATTACCACCTCATTATCTCCCTTCTTTTGTGACAATACTCCTCCAATGCCTGTATTACTGGCATCAGTATCCACAATAAAGTCCGCTTCTGGATCTGGATATCCTAGTATTGGCGTTTCGCAAAGTCTTTGCTTGAGGTTGTTGAAACTTTCTGTACATCTCTGAGTCCAGTCGAACTGTCGCTTTTCTTCCGTTAGTTCGTGCAATGGCTTTGCTATATCCGAAAAGTTCTTCACAAATCTCCTGTAGTATGAGCAAAGTCCTAAGAAAGCACGTACAGCAGTTTTGTCCCTCGGTATGGGCCAATCCTTTACAGCGCTTATCTTTTCAGGATCTGTCTGGATGCCGTCCTTGGAAATCACATGTCCCAAATAATTGACTTTCTGTTTGAAGAGCGAACATTTCTTTGGGCTTAGTTTCAGATTTGCCTCTCGTAGCTTAGACAATACTTGCTCCAATTTATTAAGGTGATCATCGAAGTTTTTACCAATGATGATAATGTCATCCAAATAAACCAAGCAAGTATCTCCTAGTAGACTAGCTAATATTTGTTCCATTAACCTCTCGAATGTTGCCGGTGCGTTGCACAAACCAAAAGGCATAACATTGAACTGCCAGAGTCCTTTACCAGTTGAAAAAGCAGTTTTCTCTTTATCCTTATCCTTGATTTCGACCTGCCAGTACCCACTCTTTAAATCCAACGTTGAAAACCATTTCATTCCATTTAAAGTGTCTAGAGTGTCGTCGATTCGAGGCAATGGATAGCTGTCTTTCTTAGTCGCATCATTCAGTGGGCGGTAATCGACACAGAATCTCATAGTGCCGTCCTTCTTCTTCACTGGTTTTGGTGAACGGGGGAACACCAAGGGCTTGTCGAAGGTTCAATGATGCCGCCCCGTCTCATCTCCTCGATCATTTCTTCAACTTCCTTTTCTCGTGCCACTGGAACTCGTCGAGGTCGCTGCCGAATGGGCATCACTTCACCAGTGTCGATTTCATGCTGGACTACGCCAGTTCTTCCGATATCACTGTCATGCGCAGAGAATACATTGCTATACCGCAACAATAACTGACGTGCTTTGACCAGCTCTTCCTGAGTGAGATCATTTCTTGATTCGCCCAACAACCCTTCTATGTCCGTGGAAAGCAAAGAATCTTCAGATTCCTTATCCTTGGTAGGAGCCTGACAGCTTTGTATCCAAGAGAGTTCCTCACATTTTCCAACCAAAGTACCTTTGTTAAGGACACACTTGGTATCACTGAGGTTGAGAACTCTCACAAATGCTGCAGGTGAATTTGTAACCACCGTACGAGCTGCCATCCATGGTTTACCGTTCGATACTTTTTCTACAACTACACATCGACGACCTCCCTGACTTGATGTTCCTGGTAAACGCACTGGGACTAGAACCTGTGCCTTTGGTAGGAGAACAGTTCTTCTAGAGCAGTAAACATTCCCACTAATTCCTCCTTCCATAGGAACCTCATCAAATCTAGTTTTCAGAACTCCAACTTCCATGTCAATTTTATAACCATGGCACCTCATAAAATCTAGTCCAATAATACAGTCGTCAATTATGTCGGCAACAATCACTTTATGCCGATAAATGTGCTTGCCGATTCTTAAATCCACTCCTGTCTCCCCCTTGATGGGAATATGCTGGCCAGTGGCTGTAAGCAGCTGTAGATGCTTCGGTTGGACTACATGACCTCGAGTCAGGTGTTTCAGAAGCCAAGAATTAATCACCGTCCGAGAAGCTCCGGTGTCGATAGTAAGGTTACATGGTATTCCACCAATTTCTCCCTTGACGACCAGACTATTCCCGTCGTTGACTTGTGAGATCACTACTGGGACATTTCGACCACCAGCCAGCACTCGTCCCTTAGTCCTGGCTCTTACTCGTTTCCCTGCTGCGGCTCTGGTCGTACAGAGCCCTTATTCCTGGTCACAGGGGATTCATCTCGTTCTCTCCTGCTGCTTCTTTTCGGGCAACTAGTTTGTATATGGCCACGTTCTCCACAATGGTAACATCGTGGCCCAAACTCCCGACGTGGTGCAATCGGCTCCCTAGCAGATACCTCACGTAGCTTATAGGATCTTGATGGATCTTGGCGTACAGCTTCAACTTCTAGGGCATGAGCTACGGCATCCTTAAGGCTTTCGTGGTGCCCTAGTCGTACTGCCGCCCTTACTTCCAAATCTCGGATCCCATCAACAAATGCCTGCACCAGCATGGTTTTTATCCAAGAGTCAGCTGAACGTTGGTATGCCTTTCTGACCAGCTTTTCAATTTCCAGGGCCCATTGTTGCAATGTCTCATTACGTCCCTGCGTTCTGTCTTTCAGTTGAGCTCGGTAGACATGTTCTAGATGACTGTCTCCGTAACGGGCTTCTAATGCTTCTAGAAGCCGGTCGTAAGTTTGCTCTTTTCCAAGAGCTTCTATAATTGTAAGAGCCTCGTCACGAAGTGCCAGCGTCAGAGCCGTCATCGCTTGCTCCTTACTCCAACCGTTTGCTTTGGACACGGACTCGAACTGTAGCTTGTACGCCGCCCACGAAGATGTTCCATCAAAAGGAGGTGCCTTAAATTTTCCACCTCCCGGCACAGATCTCTCAGGTGTGCAGGGACTGATGCCACTAGCTACTTTTAATTCAAGCTTCTGGAGGCGACGCTCAACCGCTTCCTCTACAACATGAATTTTGTTCTCCATGTCACTGAGCTTCCCTTGGACTTCGTACATTTCTTGCTTCCATTCAGTAGCAGCCTTGTGCAACTCTTGAAGAATCAATTTCGACTGTTCTTCTTGTTTCCGCGACTGTTCTTCTTGTTTCCGTGACTGTTCTTCTTGTTTCCGCGACTGTTCATCTTGTTTGCGCGACTGCTCCTTCAGGAGAATCAGAATAGTTCTGAGGTCTACGTCTTGAGTACTCTTAGCCTGCAAACCAGACGGACCGGGCTTGGATGCAGTATCCTCACATGCTGGAGGCTCTTCACGTACTGCAATATCCTCCTGCGCTGCAGGTTCCTCACGTGCAGTTTGGCTCCGGGTCACAACTCCTTTTGGCTCGGTCTCGTTGTCACGTGGCGTTATACCCATTTTCTATCCCACTTCTGACACCAAATGTTACGTTCGTGGGGTGGGTTTTCTATAGAAAATGTATAAATAAGCCACTAATTAAAAGTGATACTTTAATTACTGATTAAAAGAACAAACACTAAACTAAAACACTAATAACACACTTAACACGTCACACTGATTCACTTTTACACTCTCAAACTCGCCGTTAGAATCGCAGTTTTCGCTCTTGATGTTATCTCTTCGCTGTCTCAATTTAAACTACCCCCGGCCGGGTCATACTGGGCTTTTATACAAGCCACTCAAATCTACAAAGTACGAGATAATTCGATTCTAGAAAGTTCCCGAGTCAGGTTGGTCGGTAGGGCCCGTGCGCGAACATTCTAGGGTATCGCTGTCTCTTTCTACAGGTTTCTCTTTCACACCCGTCGAGAATGTTCTCTCTATAGCTGTCTCGTTCACATCCTTCCAGAACATTCTCTCGTGCTGTCTCTATCTAATAGTGCTTTCTCTTTCACTCCTATGGGAAATTTAGCTATATACCGATTTGTACTTGAGAGGCCCGAAAGGGGTCCTGAAAACGCCTGAAAACGGGTTTTCAGGTTATTGCGCCAGCGGATAAAGGGTATCCTGAAACGGCCTGAAAACATGTTTCAGGCGCCTGAAAATGACGGTATCTGGGGTGAATATTTGATTTTGTAGTATGTGAAAGAGGACCTTCTGAAACGGCCTGAAAACGCATTTCAGCCTGCTGAAAACGCTTCTAACGTGTCTAAAATCATATTTGTAGTTTTTATCATGCCACCGGCGTAACAATACAATACGATCAAAGTTATATTGTTGAGAATGGAATTAATACTTTGATACCACTTATTTTTACTATAAACTGGAAATAGTCCACCTAAAAGCACGTAAATAATAAAAATCGGTTAATTACGTCTTTAGTTATTTGTTTTTTCTATGTGTATTTTATTTGTGTGGTGGTACTATGATCTCATACTAAATGATCCAAATTGATATGTTTTGACGGTTTACTAGTTTTTTCATTAGAATTGATGCAAGAACTTAATTTTTGCCGATACAAAAGTATATCTTTCAATATTTAATTGTAGAGATAATAAGTTTTTCCTAAAAAATCTACTTATGATTAGTAATAATGTAACATTTTTCTTTTCTAGACGACATGACAGTTTAGCGCTAGGACTTCGGTACTACGGTACTACCTATGTAGTGAAGCAATAGGCATGATGACCGTCAATATATTTTTAATTCAAAAAGGTTGCAAATCCTAATACGGCAGTTTTGATGAATGAAAAATCAAATTTAAGAGGATATTTTAAAATTAAAGCTGCCACATTTCGTTTTGCGACTCCTTTTTATATAAAGAAACATAATATTTACGTATTTATTTTATTCAAAACGGCCACATCTACAAATATGGCACTTTTGCTTACATATTTTTTAACGTAATCACTTATTTTTTCGTTTCATGGCACTTTTTAACAAAAATGTCGTGCGTTTTGGTCGACAGTCGAGTCACAACTGACAAAATGGCAGTTTAGCACTGAAATTAGTCTCGAAAGAGCGATAGTGCAAAAAGGACACCTGCATAATTTTGATACTTACTAACGTCAAATCGATAGGTGTCTTAGTGTCACGTAAAATATAAGTGCTTACAATGTCGTTTTTGCAATAAAATCATTTTTCACGGTTTTTGAGTTGTGTCGCTTTGGTATTTAATGGACGACATGTTATTTGATTAACTCTTATCTTATAATCCCAATAAACAAGACCATTGAAGAAATGGAAAAGTGCTAAACTGTTGATATTTATTTGCAGGGTTTTTTTACCTACATTGTCTGCACTTTCTATTGGCGGCAACTTTGCCTAGTTTACCCTAAACTTGGCAGAAATTTCGTGCGTTCTAGCCTCCTCGCCGCTGTGTAAAGCAAAAAATTCTGTGTTAAAAAAAAAATACAAAAAGTGGGTCAAAGACCATGTATCTTTAAAGATACATTGCCAAGTTAAGGGTTAAAGGATATGTAGGAAACTAGGAACTATCTACTCAACAGAATAAAAGAGCTTTATATCTTTGTAAAACGTGTAATGTTTTTTTGAATGTCAGTTTCCAACACTTAAAAATATCAATAATTACAAACACGGATCATACTTAAAGGGATGTGCTATATTCGTATTCAACCCCCATCTTCATAAACGCCTCCGACCTTAGCAAGCAGATAATAGTTATTTATTATACAAGGGGGCAAAGTTGTTGTTTAACTGTCGTGCCAATATTGAGACCTGAGCTAGCGAAAGATTGCAAAATTGAGCCACGAGCGTAGCGAGTGGTTCAAAAACTGGAATCTTGAGCATTGCGAAGGTCTCAAGGCACGAGAGTTGAACAAACTTTGCCGCCAAGTGTAATACAACTTTTTTCCCCTCACTATCGCGAGGAAATATGATTACAAATCTCATCCAAATGTGAATTAACTTAAAGAAACCATTTAAAACTCAATGTCGAAACGTATCGTAGAATAGAGTTACTTCTGGAATTTAAATATAGCCAATGGCTTACAAAGTCACCCATGACAACGACCAATTTAACATGTGAGCTCCGATTGCGCATGTTTACTACGGTCATACAGATCCACTTATACTAGGCACTAGGGGGGCAATAGGAATTAGAGCAATGTCAAATTACTTTATTCACAAGTGTTTAAAAAGCGTTTTTACCCGCTCGTATTAAACGATAAACGGGCGCTTTACGAGCTAGTGAGGGGAAAAAAATATTGTACTGTGTCCCTTTCGATATTATTAATATAATAATATATGTACGCTAGTATTGGCAAAACAAGATACGCTCTAAAACTAAATTGTAAGACTCATGCACGCTTGTTTTTATGCAAAAAAATATATCATTCATTCATTCATTCAATAAGACTGAAAGGGACAAACGATACTATTAGGCACTGGTCTCACCGCGAGCTACTAAGCTATGAACTATCGGCTGTAAACACGAACAAAAGATTGGCATTCCCGTGTAAAACAAGGGATATGGCGATACTCGCCCGGCGGTGATAGCTGATAGCTGGGCGAGTATCGCTGTGCCTCTTTTAGGTTGTCTTTTAGTTTAGTGCTTCACTATAGTATACATAGTAACTTTGCTAGACTGTGCAGAAAACACACAATGTGGAAATTGAGTAGGCTAGTCTAGTACCTACGTACAGTCAACAAAACAGTTGTTTCATCATCATCATCGTCATCATCAGCCAATTGACGTCCACTGCTGGACATAGGCCTCTCCCAGAGAGTTCCACAAAGATCGGTCGTGAGCTGTCCGCATCCATTGGACACCCGCAACCTTTACTAGGTCGTCGCTCCAAGTTGTTTACCACTTTTCAACTTTATTACTTTGTTTACTGTACCTGGTTATTGATCAAGTGTGGAAATTGGCTTGGCCTTTCGCGTGAGCATTGTTGATTTAAAAGAAGAACGAAAAAAGCCTACACTTCAACACGATATATTATCATAGAACAATGGACAAGGATAATTTTAATCATCATCATCATCATATCAGCCGAAAGACGTCCACTGCTGAACATAGGCCTCCCCCAAAGATTGCCACAATGACCGGTCCTGCGCCACCCGCATCCAGCGGACTCCTACGACCTTCACCAGGTCATCGGTCCACCTTGTGGGGGGCCTACCCACGCTACGCCTTCCGGTACGTGGCCGCCACTCAAGAACCTTCCCGCCCCAACGGCCACCGGTTCTACGCGCAATGTGCCCCGCCCACTGCCACTTCAGTTTAGCGATAAGAGAGCTATTTCGGTTACTTTGGTTCTGCTGCGGATGGTCTCATTTTTAATCCGATCACGCAGAGAGACTCCTAGCATAGCCCTCTCAATTGCCCTTTGGGTGACTTTGAGCCTTCTTATGAGGCCCATTGTAAGCGTAATTTTTAATGATTAAGTTTAATTTGATTAAGTCTCAACAGTAATAACTAGCAGAAAAATAAGTAATAGCACTGTGAATTGATAGAATATTATATCATAATAATAGTAGTTTTTATTGAATGAACTAAATAACTGTTATTTGCCTCTTTGTAATAAAATTATGCTTTTACAATAGCAGCAGTGTTATTACTTAGAAAAAGAAACTTAAATATATGAAGGGTTCACGGAAAAAACACTGTCCACTGCTTAAAAAAATCAGGGCAAATTCACACCTTATACTGTTAAAAGTAAGGTGGTTTTTCCTTCTGTGATTTGAACTGACTAGACATGTTCTTTCCGTGGACCCTTAAGGTCTCTGCCCACTAGACCGTAGCATACCATGACCGTGGCATGAACGTATCAGACACGGAATGTGAGACGACACGGGCTACTATGCCCACTATAACGTGTGTACATCGTTTCATATCCGTGCTAAGCCCGTTTAGTGACCGTTGCATCCGCGTCGCAACCACGTATCATCCGCGTTGCAACTACGTATCATCCCCATAGTATGAGCGATTCATATCCGTCGTTATCGTTCCATTGTCAGAGTTTTACCAGTTTCAAATTGTTTTCACGCCCTTTAGACTACTATCGCTCTGCTAGTATTTTCCTAGGAGTTTATTTCTACACCTATTTTTCTGAGCAGACATCGTAAACTGCGATCGAAATCCATTGAAGTACTAGAGTTATTACTGGGTCAAGTCAAAGTCAAAAATTATTTATTGAGTAGGCTTAGCAACAAGCACTTTCGAATCGTCAGTTATGCTACTTATACATTTATATGACGGAATGTGTTTATTTATCATTAATATTATTATAGTATTAAATTACACTTATCAATGTCTAGGTAACCTAGACACTGATAAGTGTAATCTATGATATTAAACTAAAACTTCTTGGAATTGGTAAATATATTGTCTATAGATTTATTACACACTACACACCGGTCCATATTGCGTTCTGCTATGTATGAGGATTTAGTATAAAAAAGAACATTTAAGGCTCCTTTACCATCTATTAGATCTGCACTAGCCAGGAGGTCTCCAGTATTTGCACACGCCTACACCTACAACAGTATTTGCAAGGTCTTCGATATCAAAGATCTAACAGCTTCAAATTTGAAAAATAAGATAACGAAATGGCTTTACACTCTATCGTATGCTGATACTGAAAATTTGGTTACCCAGGCTTGATAAAGGTACAATAAATAAAGTATATCCCCCCCCCCCTCTTCTTTCATCTACATATACACACACATACACACACACACACATACACGACACACATATACACACCTGTATACGAACAAAATTAGTAATTAGATTATGTAATTATGTAACGTATCGACATCAATTGAAGATAATTCTTTGCTTTCATTCTTTTTGCAGGCGTTCGATTTAAAATATCATGACGTCGCCGCGTACCACGTGACCTACAATTGTACGTCAGTGTTTTCATTCAGGATACTATGGAATTAAACAGAGCGGGTAGAATTTCAACCAATGAGATTCGAGCTAGTTTGTTGTTAGCCAATGGTAAAAGATGTTCAGTATGAGGTGATTCAAAGACGTCGAATGAACGAACAATTGAGGGATTGAGAATGAGAGTTGAGAGAATCTGACTTAAGGGAGTGTAACAGGTATTCGAGGCTTTTCGTCGGCAGAGCGTCGAGTCGTAAGGAAGTCAGTGAGTTTAGTTCGTAAGGCATATCGTGTCTAGAGTTGTTCACAGATATAGCAGGCAGGCTTTACGGCAGCGGAGGCATAGGGCGAGTAACACCATTCCTGGGCGTGATTCGAAGATAGAAATGCAGTACCACCCGGCATTTGGGCGCACAAAGGATGCACCACATGGATATGGTACGTCGCCTCTGGCATACTTTATATTTATAGGAATCGCTTTGTGAATTGTAGAATAATAGGTGCATCGAATCATACGCGATTCCAGCGATATGTTAGAAAGTGGGTAGATTCAGATTCTGTTGAAAATTAAATGGATACGTTGTTCTTTGCAGATGGGCGTGCCCGAATATCTAGTTTCTATTATGCGTGTTCAATTGTGCTAATCGTGTTTATTCATAGTCTAAATATTGAATAGTTATTATTCCGGCATACTTTCGACAATGCTAGAATTACTAAGTGGTAACGAATTGTACTGGTTGATTAGTGACTACTATAAGTTTACGGCAAACCGACACAGGGGCGAACGTAAGTTATTTAATCTTAATTTAATGAATTAGTTTTAGCTTGTAGTTGGGGTCCGGCTTGTGTGGGGGTGTCTGGATACAGGGCCCGTGTCTGGATGGTTTTCATGCAGATTGGATCTTAAATTGCAATCTATGACAGGAATATAATGATAAATCATTGCTTGTGGTCGTGCGTGTGTCCGGTTGATTTAAATTACTTAACTTGCTTTATAATGTTCAGCGTAACGGCAATACGAAGATAATCGAGTGACATTTTAATAACGTAACGTGGTTATCTAAATATTTTCTGTATTAATTATTAGGTTGCCGTATTCTTTGGTCGACAGTAGTAGACCAGTGGAGCGCGCAGCATTGGTTCATGTAGGTTGTATAGATGCGCCACGTGTTAACACGTTCAATGCGGTAGGGGTCTTTCGACCTCTTACAAGGTGTGGTTAGTTACGAGTTAAGCCTATTGCATCAGTGTTCAAATATGATACTTACAAAGTGAATAATTAAATAAACTGTTTTATAATGGTGTTTTGTAAATACTTTGATTCATTAATATTTGATTATTAGATATAGTGTTTCCCTTAAATTTGGTTAGAATTCAGTGCCATTCTACTCCGCTGTGAGCTTGTGGTATTATTTTAGCACACTATTATATTTAATACGTTCACTGCGGTTGGGGGTTGGGGGACTTTCGATCCCTTACAAAGTATGGTTAGTTGTGAGCTAAGGTAATTGCCGCAGCGAAGATGTTAGGATGGCTGCTTTCCGTATTAGATTATAGCTCTCATCATATTGTACAGTGTATAAATGTTGGTAGGTAACTAAATAAATATTTCTCATTTCCGGTTCATGTCCATCGGCGAGAGGCCATATCATCCAGGGATGAAGGGTGTGGAAATGCGGAGTCGACACTACGGGAACTGCTTAGTACCTGCAGTTACATCAGCATCTAATACTTCGTCGGTCGCAAGTGATGCTCAAAGGCGTCCGCCATTTTGTCTTGACAGGACTCCGTTGAACTGGTGTGTTGCTTCTGGTTTATTTAATAGATAGGAAAATCTACCCTCCAAATTAAGTGTGCCATATTGAAAAATAATTCTAAACTTAAAGATATTATATTAATGTTATGGAGAGCGGGCTAGGATCTATTTTAATTGAATACCACTATTTGATGATTTATTGGTTAATTATTTAGAGTTTATACTTATTGGAATAATTATCGATTAAACAGAATATTTCATGGGCAATAATTGCTTGATTAGTTTTAGTATTTAAATTACTCTTTTAGTATTCTTCTATTATTCCGTTCAATTATAATCCGTAATCAAAATTATTTACTTCTTATGAATACCTCTTATAAACATGATCTTTTCTACTTTCCGGTGTTTCGTGCGTACGAGAGAGAGGGCGCCATGTACAGACGACATCACGACGCCGCTACACGCGTGCTTCGTGTTGGGTCGGCCCTGCTACTCCATTCATAAGGGTGCCATATACAGCGTCTGCATCTCGGCGTCACTGCTCGCGTGCTACGTGTTGGGTCTACACTGTTATTCCATACATTATTATCGTCCATTCGAGCGGATATACGTTTCATTTAGAATTAAGGGTATTACAGATTTAACATCTACCGTACGACATATAACTGCAGTTGATATTTTAGTCGTCAATCGTGATTGAGAATCTAATATAATACATAATTATATTGCTGTTTACAAGTTCTAGATTGACAACGCACTGCTATTTAATATCTTATATTTAATGTCATAAATATTGGGCTATGATCAGTGCATCCACTTACTTGATTTATCTAGATGCGGCTCTTTGCTAATGAATCACGCAGTAATTGAAGTCACTAAGTAGAAATAGTTGATCCATCAATAGTATATTAGAAACTATGAATGCGTGATTCATTACAATGATTATAAACTGTATATCACGTGTGCGTTATGGATTTGAGACTCTTATAAAATGATCCAGATTTTAATATTTTAAACTTATTCTAATCATTTAAGTATATATTACCCTACTGTCAATTAAAGCATAATTTGAGCTACTTACATCATATAACGGAACGTATAAATTGCTAAAATTATTATTTTGAATTGGAATTGACCGCGTTTAACAATAAAGTTGTAATTAATGGAATTGGGCTTACGTATCTTTGATAATGTGATTCGTTTAGTTGAGAGATGTGGTTCTAGTAACTATTATGGAAATATTAATATTAAATTTAGTTAAACTCTGCTTACGTCCGGGATCGAGGTTCTCATAAGTCACCTAATTTGTTAGGCGACCACGAGTTTCATGGTAGAACTTCGTCTTTGATCGATGCCCTCGCGTGATCTTTGAAAAGGGTGAAACGCTTGGGCTTGTAATTTATTTACACTCGCGAAATGGACCGCTTGGCTAGAACTATTCTGGCAAGACGTCCAAATAGCATACGATAAGACATCTGTACCCTTGTTTGCTAACACTTGTGGTTAAAGACCCCAATTATATATTTACATACAATCAAATTTTTATACTATATGGGCGAGGCTGCAAGTGCGAAGCTCAACGATCTTACAGACTATTGACTTAGTTGTCTCATGCTTTCGGGCTGGGCTTGCTACCATGGAGCTTGAATAATACTGTGCATTGATGTGCAATTCCCAGTACTATGGTCTAACTTGGTTCTTTCATATGTAATACTACGGTTTCTGAATTGCTTTCTCTAAATGTCAAAGAGGTAATATATACAAGGGGTACCTTTGTAGCCATGCAAACAAGTATAATTCATATTGAACAATAATTCGTTGCTTTTATTAAGTGTTCCAAAGATACACAAATCAATATATTATATACGTATTCTTGCTATCTCAACTAACTGATTCCATTATCATCGTCATTGTCATGCCCACATTGACTCCAGATTACTATATGACTCTTCTAGAAAGAGTATTATTATTACAAAATTATCACATTCTTATTTTAGTCTCGGAATTTGTATCTTCGGATCTATTCCTAGCGTTTGGATATTCTCAATGCTAGTCTGTTGACTTATCTGAGGGTTTTGCATCGGTTTGCAACTCTAAATACCCAATATGGATAGTATAGAATCGGTCCACGCTGAGACTCGTTCAGACATTACTCTTGTCATGTGTGTGTTCATCAACACAGTATAAAACATAAGCGTAATATAGTTTTAAGTTAGTTTTAAGCGGTTTAGTATTAAGGTACTGATTCATCGTTATTTCTGCCTTCACTTCAGCTTTGCCTCGGCTTGCTGAAGACATAATAATGCTATATCAAACATAATATTTCTGAGTATTCTTATAGAATACTATTACATAAGTGGTTGTCTCATAACGCTATGGGACTTATCTAATCATACGGCTTACATATATATATTACACATTAACGTCTTGAGAGGCATATTGTCATATTCTTATTCTCAAGTCTCTGAATTTGTATCTTCGGATCTTTTCCTAGCGTTCGGATATTCTATACAAGTCCATTGTTATACTCGAGGGTTTTGCATCGGTTTGCAACTCTAAATACCCAATCTGGATTGTATAGAATCGGTCCACGCTGAGACTCTCGTTCAGACATTGGCCAACATAATGACGTGTGCGTTTGGTTAATATATTATACGAGCGGCTTATAGCTGATCATAGGCAGCTATTTTATTCTTACAATAATCAAGAATAACACTGTATTAGTAATGTAAGACTAAGCGTGGTTTATAGTTGATAAGTTAGTTTTAAGCGTTTATCATTAAGGTAATTCATAAACTTTAAATCCAATTTTTACAACTTTATCAATTTATATCTTTTAAACTACTCTTCATAATCTTAACTTAATTTTCTGCTGTTACATTCTAAATCTACACTTGACATATATGGGGTATCATATACAGAGTCTAATTTGTAATCTCTTTTACTTATCTGGATCATTTTATAGGCGTTTATATTACTTTCATCTAGCTAATATTCACTGCAGATATTATTATTATTTAGGTTTGAGAATTTTAGAGTGTTTAATAATATTCACTTATTTGTCCTAATGTCCTAATGTCTAATGTTTTAGTTATCAAGCTTTCTAATTACTTCACATTTAACTCCTTGTGTAGAATATTCAAATGGTTTTGATATTATTGTGTTTGTTGGAACATATCTCGGACATAGACTTTGTAACATTTCTCATACCTCAGAGGATTTGGGTTATTACTTATCATAATGTTGTCCAATTTACCACTAGATGATCATGCTATTATCAATATTTTATTATATTAATTTCTATTTTTGTGTGTGTGTGCAGGTTAACCTTTGGCGTCAGGTTTTTGTACCGTCATGTTTTCCTGACTTAGGTATTTGGCCCTAGCAATCATGACGGTGTATCTCATGAAGTCCTAACCAGACCAAATGAGATACAGAGCTTGTAGAGTCCTTAGATTTAATTGTAAAACTAATAAGAAATTTTAAATTAATAAATATTTTCTTTTTCCTCTCTATACCTTGTTTATTTTATACTTTTCCCTAAACTTTAGATTTCCCTATTACAGAGCTTTATTGGAGCTTCATAGTTTTCACATTTTCAGTAATGAAGCTTATAGTCCATGTAGGATGTTACAATTAGATTCAATTAGATTATTTTGATGAGATCATAGTTAGTATTATTCAATTAAGTTAGTATTATTTTCATTAAACGCTAAGATTCTGCTTTTTTAAATTTCAAATTGCAAATGTCAATCGCTCTCGCAGATTTCCAAGATACAGGCTCAGCCCAGTTTGGAGTCTGATAGAACTGTATTATTATTATTTATAACTGGCATTGAAAATAAACGTTTATTATTATTATCTTTTATTTCATCTTCATCTTAGATTAGGTAATTTATAATAGGTTTATAAAAATAAAATACAATAAAACATACAAAAACAATACAAAACAAGTAAACACATTATAAAAAACCTAATCTAGGGTGCCGCCGGCAGCGGGGCGGGCCCAAGCTGCCGGTGGTTAGGGCTACAGGGAGAGGAACCGCCGGACTATGCGCGCCGTGTCCAGGATTACCGCCTTCTGCATCTGACCCTTGACCCAACCACCTAGCGAGAGCCTCTTGAGGTGTTGATCGAGACTCTTCGCTATGAGACCATTCGCAGAAACAACTATCGGCACAATGATCGCCGAATCAACCTCCCACATGTCGGTTACCTCGTGAGCCAAGTCAAGGTACTTACTGGCTTTGTCCTTCTCGGCCTTCACGAGGTTCTCGTCATGGGGGATCGTGATGTCGATGAGCATTGCCCGGCGTTGCGATCGATCTATCAGCACGATATCAGGCTTATTGGCTACAATAGTCCTGTCCGTGATGATAGATCGATCCCAATAGAGCGTGGCACGACCATTTTCGAGAACTGCCGCAGGTGTGTACTTATAGTAAGGCACTTCGAAGCCCACAAGGCCGTATTGAAGAGCAAGCTGCTGGTGTACAATCCTGGCTACGAGGTTGTGTCTGTGCAAGTACTCGGTGTTAACAATCTGAGAACAACCGGAAATAATATGCCTGAGTGACTCACCGGGACGGCGGCATGCCCGACAAATGTCGACCGTACCGTCCTTCAGGATATATTTCCGGTAGTTATTCGTCATGATAACCTCGTCAGCAATTGCACAGGCAAAACCCTCGGTTTCTCCGAAGAGGTCCCCGAATCGTAGCCAGTTCACCGACGCGAGCAGATCTACGTCAGGTCCCGTGAGGGCCTTGTAGAACCGCCCGTGTAGCTCCTTGCTCTTCCATACCGCCCTGCGGTCCTCGGTGCTTAGTACCATAGGTCTGCGCCAGTTCTCTTTTGCCAAGGAGAGCGGCGTGAGGTTCCGGTCTACTACCACGACATCACGATGCATCCCGCACTCATTGTTAAGGAAATAGTTTCTGAGATTGTACACCTCGCGGTTGTGGAGGTCTTTGGCATTTAAGAAGCCGCGGCCTCCACATTTACGCGGGATGTACAATCTCATAACTGATGAGCGCGGGTGTAGCATTCGATGTGTGGTAAGTAGTGTACGGACCCTTCGATCCAGGGCGTCCAGCTCGGTCTGAGTCCACCTTAGTATGCCAAAGGAGTATGTGAGTATGGGTATTACCCAGGCGTTGAAGGCGCGCACTTTGTTGCCTCCTGACAAAAGACTGTTAAGTACTTTTGTGAGCCGGCTGAAATTATTATTATTATTATTTATGTTTATATCTTTATATTTCTCTCCAGAAGGAGGGTGCTTTACTTCTATACGAGCGGGCTTTTGGCCAAACGCGTATAGAAGGATTATATTCTGTATATTACCTACTGTTCTAAGCTAAGAAATTTACGCACTATCCGACATGTATTCATGATAGCCGCTTTTTGTAAAAGTATGTACGTAAGTGGTTGGATGTCAAGGGTTTTAAGGCTTGCATGCAGAGTACGTGGGATAACACCTGTCGATGAAATTACAATTGGTACCGTCTTGACAGTGTTTACACGCCACTGATTTTTTATTTCTATGGACAGGTCTGTGTATTTGCTTAATTTTTCAGTGTGAGTTGATGTAAGATTATGCGTGTTGGGTATTGCTATGTCTATGAGATAGACAGTTTTTGTTGTTTTATCGTAGAGTGTAATATCTGGTCTATTGTAGTGGACAGTTTTGTCAGTAATAATAGTTCTGTCCCAGTAAATTTTATATTGCATTGACTCTAAAATTACCTGTGGAGTATACTTGTAGTAAGGGGTCCTGTTTTCAATTAGGTTGTATTTAAAAGCAAGGTATTGGTGAATTATGGCAGCTATTTGGTCATGTCGATGTTTGTAATCTGTCTGGGTTATGGATCGGCATGCTCCTGTTATATGCTGGATGGTTTCTGAGGCGGCATGGCAGCGTCGGCATAAGTCAGTCGTTAAGTTACGGTCGCGGATAATGTACTTTCTATAATTCCTGGTGTCAATAATTTGATCTTGGATAGCTATCATAAACCCTTCCGTTTCGGGAAATAACTCACCTTTTTTGAGCCACATGTTGGAACCTAGCTTGTCGACGTTGGGGTTTATTAGGTCGAGTCGGTGCCTGCCATGGAGAGATTTTTGAATCCAGGTTTGAAGTTTTTGTTTAGGTTCGGTGATTTCTTCATTTTTTTGTTTGTCACGGGTACTTAAATTGAGTGGGGTAAATTTATGGTCAGCGTTAACAACAGCATTGTGTATCGAGGAACTGGAAGATCTGTGGTGGAAGAACTTTCTCAAAGAACTTACCTGCCTGTTGTGGAGATTCCTAATGTCAATCAGTCCCCTACCGCCTTCTGCTTTCGGTAAAGTCAGCCTCTGTATGCAGCTTCGCGGGTGGTGTTTCCGATATTGAGTCATTAAGGTGTTGATCATTCTTTGCAGGTTACAGAGATCAGTTTGAGACCATTGTATGACACCAAAAGAGTAAGTCAGTATGGGGATTGCATATGTGTTTATCGCCTTAGTTGTATTGTGTGCGTTGAGTTGGGTATTTAGGATTTTATGAAGCCGAGTCTTGAATTTCTGTTTAAGCGTACTTTTGGTGGATTTTTGATGAATTTGTTGCGTTTGCTGGTAACCAAGGTACTTATATCCGGTTTCTTCATCAACAGGGTCGATTTGTTGGCCGTCATTAAGGGTGTAGCTATTGTATTCTGTTTTGCCATTTCTAATAGACTGAATTTTGCACTTATCGATTCCGAATTCCATGTTAATATCTAAAGAAAACTTCTCTGTGATGTCTGCGAGTTTGTGAATATTACTTAAATTACTGCTGTACAATTTGATATCGTCCATATACATTAAATGGGAAATGGTATATGGGTCGTTATTGCTAGAGAGTAGTTGATATCCAGCCTCGGACTTATTTAGTAAGTTAGAAAGCGGGTTCAGCGCGAGGCAGAACCATAGCGGGCTAAGAGCATCCCCTTGGAATATACCTCTACGGATGGTAATAGGTTCTGTTTCAATACGGATGTTGTTGTTAGATATTTTGAGAACAGTTGACCAGTTTAGCATAGTGTTTTGAAGAAAACGTATGACAGTATGATGAATTTTGTAATGTTTAAGAATATAAATCAACCAGGAGTGCGGTTATTATTATGTTCTTGTCATGATTGTTAACGTGACTCCGTCAAGTACTGGTTTTGTTTGATTATTTTTACATTTTCTAATAGTTTTGGAACAATAATTAATTTTAAATAACAATGGAGCAACTGCTAAAGAGCATAGATTTTTCGAAAAAAAAGATATATCGATTTTGTGTACATATTATTGTAATAAAAATCTCAAACCAATAAAATTTATTCTAGAAAGCCACATCAAAAGCATGGTTCTTACCATGTAAAAAAAGAAACAAATTGTGCAATCTATCTGGATAAATTCGTTAAGTTATACGACTGTTTCAAAATTGATATTTTTTTTGATTATTTTGTTTGTAAGAAGTAGGTAATATTTTTCGATCTCGATGAAAATCTTCGGTTTGCGGGTTTACAATCAGTTAAGTTTTTTTTTTCAGAAAATAGCGATGCTGATTATATTGTTTGCGTTGTTTCGCCATAAGAGTGAAAAATTTGGAGAGTTTTGGATGAAAATTGTAAATCCAATACAAAAATGTAAATAGAACGCGTATGCTCACCGTTTCGCCGCCTGCGCACACCGTACCGGCAACGTTGCGTGCCATGCACGTAGCGTGTCGGGGCCGGCAAAATATTCTCGCCGACAATTCTTGCCGGTCCGTGCATGGCACGCGACGGTGTTGGCCGGCGACGGAACGTCCTAGTGGGCAGAGTCTCATACTTTTCCATACAAAGAATATTTTTTTGTCTGATACGTTCATGCTACGGTCTAGTGGGCAGAGACCTTTAATGTGACAAAATATTTTTTGATTCACAATTAACACCACTTTTCTTCATTATGGCCGTGAATCCGGTTCGAAAACCCATAGTTTAGACAATAATAAATTTAATGCAAAAAGTATTATCTAACCATGTATCCCCCATTATTCCCAATGATTCAAGCTAACTAGACAATGGTGACGAAGGTGATTAATAGATAGCTTGATCAAATTTATGGAAAATGGAGTCAGGTGGCGGCAGTTTAAATACATTTTTCACACCACCTATTCGAATAAGGGTTTTTTCTTCCCTGCTAGGAGGGATCGAAGTGGCACTTATCTGTTCAAGGACTTTCTATTGCCAGCCTAAAAAAATACAATGAAATATGAAAATAAACAGTACGTTCATAATTAATAAAAATTTCTTCAGAATCGATTATTGGCATAAATATTAAATATGTGATATATCTTTTATTTTTCTCATAGGTGGTGTGAAAAGCAGTATGTGTCACACGGTATCAAAATTTTTCGTCTTGGGCGTTAACGCTTGAATTCTTCATTACGCTCAGGATTCCTGACTCCCTACGGTCGGGATTCAATTGTGGAATCCGTTGCTCCATTAAGGATTCAATATTTACGCCCACGCCGGAAATATACCATTTTGATCCCTTGTGACACAATCTACTACTGTAGGTGACCTAACTTTTCCCGTGGGTGTCGTAAGAGTCGACTAAGGGATTTAAATGTCACCATAGAATACATATTAATACAAGTACAGAAAATCATCTCGAAAAATCCTTTTTAAGAAATAATGACTCTTGCTACGATACTATTAAGTTCAAATCCCCACTCCACACAACACGTAGGTACCTTTTCTGAAAAATAAGGTTGCTTCCTTTATAAAAAATATATTATAATCTTAATATTTAAGTACTACCTTTTTTAGTCCGTGGGCTAGTCGGTCTGAAATTAGAAAACGGTATAATTTGGGGGTACCAAGTGTCCTTTTTACAGTAGTTAGACATATTCATAAGGATGTTAAAAAAGTATGATAGACATCTCAAAGTGGTAGCTAATAGGCATACGGGCTATTTCAAGATTTCCGTTGTATGACAGGTATGGTTAAAATTAGGAGGTACAAATTTTCCTTTTCACGGCTGTTAGGTAAGCTTATAAAAACGTCAAAAATGCAAGATTGCCATTTATAAGTGCTAGCTAACAAAAATGGGGGCCAATCAAAGATGGTGGATCTCAAGTTTTACAAAATCAAGTATATCTCGAGAACTATTAAATATATCTAATTACTCTCTTGAACAAAATTAAAGGCATATCTGTAAGCTTCATATTTTGCGTATACACCATATTGCTAAAACCAACCAATAATTAATTATGACCAAATTTATGAAAATTTCGTGATTTTGATATTTTTTGTGTCGTGTTTTTACATAGTAGTCATGACGCTAGAAAAATGAAATATTTTTTTAAAGATAGTGTATTTAATAAGCTTTAATTTGATGTAAATAACTTGTTGGCGGTATTAAAAAAAAGACACATAAAAAATATTTAAATGCATTTTTAGTCATAATCCACCGTATACTTAGTGATTTAAGAGGCGATTTTTTTATATTTTTCAATCTTGGTTATTTGAAATAAGCACTGTTATTTACGAGTGGCACTTCCATCGCCTCTTAAATCACTAAGTATACGGTGGATTATGACTAAAAATGCATTTAAATATTTTTTATGAGTCTTTTTTTTAATACCGCCAACAAGTTATATACATCAAATTAAAGCTTATTAAATACACTATCTTTAAAAAAATATTTCATTTTTCTAGCGTCATGACTACTATGTAAAAACACGACACAAAAAAAATCAATATCACGAAATTTTCATAAATTTGGTCATAATTAATTATTGGTTGGTTTTAGCAATATGGTATATATGCAAAATATGAAGCTTACAGATATGCCTTTAATTTTGTTCAAGAGAGTAATTAGATATATTTAATAGTTCTCGAGATATACTTGATTTTGTAAAACTTGAGATCCACCATCTTTGATTGGCCCCCATTTTTGTTAGGTAGCACTTATAAATAGCAATCTTGCATTTTTGACGTTTTTATAAGCTTACCTAACAGCCGTGAAAAGGAAAATTTGTACCTCCTAATTTTAACCATACCTGTCATACAACGGAAATCTTGAAATAGCCCGTATGCCTATCAGCTACCACTTTGAGATGTCTATCAGACTTTTTTAACATCCTTATGAATATGTGTAACTACTGTAAAAAGGACACTTGGTACCCCCAAATTATACCGTTTTCTAATTTCAGGCCGACTAGCCCACGGACTATTTATAGTGTTTGTTATTTTTATTTTTTTATTTTCATTGTTATATTCAATTCCCTGACAGCGGTCGAATTATAACATAGATATTCGACCAACAACATTCGCGAGTGTACGACGTGTGTCACTGCTTGCCGTGAGGCCCTACTGATGTATGTACAGTCGAGTGCATTAATACATAGACACATTTGTAAGGGATCAGTATGGAGGAGTGTATATATATTAATGTCCTTGACTGTACTCCCCGGGGTTGCACTGACAGTTTGAACCGAACGCGCTAGTTGGACAGGCCTGGGTGCTTCGATAAGTTGCTAATCGCTAACGCTTAATCGTCAATCGTAAACGAAAGGGAAAGAGTGACAGAGAGGAAAAACTACGATACGCTACTAAGCGTTAGCGATTGGCAACTTGGCTAAGCATGCTGGTGTCACTGACTATTCATTTATGAAAAACTTAATAAATAATAAATAAATATCTTGGGACATCTTACACAAATCGACCTAGTCCACGGTAAGCTCAATTAAGGCTTGTGATGTGGGTACCAGGCGACGATATATATAATAGATAGATACGTATAGATACTTAGATACATACACAGCCACGACCAAGGAACAAACATTTGTGACAAATAAATACACAAAGAATGCCCTCGCCGGGATTCGAACCCGAAACCTCCAGCTTCGTAGGCAGGGTCACTACCAACTAGGCTACAGAGGCTGACAAATGAGGTTTTTAATGAGGAGCAATGTCATCATATTGGACACACTACTGTCATCGCCAACTCGCTTGTCTAGCATGGCGACTTTAGGCATTTGCATCCTGCGTCCAGTGTCCATACCATACGCATAGGAGAAGCCTACGTCCAGCAGTGGACTGATATAGGCTGATGATGATAATAGACTAAAAAGTGCTAGCTATCTGAACGATGGCGATAAGGTAGGTGGTGCAGAAACCGATAAAGGACAAGATGAGGGGGCCGCCGAGTATGCAACCGTGGCAAATTTTCACTCTGAATAGACGCTGAATCAGAAACTGCTCCGCTAACTGAAGCTCCGATGATAGCTTATCATCTGTAAAATAAAATAAAGTTAAAAAACCTTTTAGTTCTGATTTGACATAAGTATTGTTTAACGATAATCATATTTTATCACTTAAATCTTTAAAACTACGCAACGGATTTTGATGAGATTTTTTTTAATAGGTAGAGTAATTCAAGAGGAAGGTTTTTATGTAGGTATAGTACCCGTGCAAAGCCGGGGCGGGTCGCTAGTCTAGTATAATATAAGCACACCAAAACCCTGCTAGGTAAAGGTCTCTTCCAGAACCTGCCAGTTTTTTCTATCTTGGGCCCTCCAGACCCAGACGTATGACCAACGTGGTAGCGGTTGTCCCTCTCTTTACTTTTCATTTTAACTCTTTACTGTTTTCATTGTTTGTATGCAGCAATGAGTTTTTGTATTATAATGGAATATTTATCATAATCATTCATTCATCATTATCAGCGTATTTCAGTTCACTGCTGGATGTAAGCCTCTGTGCATATGAACACATTAGGAGGTTAAGCCCATAATCGCCACGCTGATGTTAACGTATGCGGATTGAAATTTGGACAGATTTTGAACAAGTAAAAAAAAAAACAATTAAATAGAAATTATATCTCAATGCTAAATTGATTTGTGTACATTTGTCAATTAATTCGGGAAGTGTTGTGTGTTTTGGCATCTTTCTTTAGAAATTATGGCCAATCAAGTAGACCAATGTCGCAAAACTGCACGTATTTTCCAGGTGGACACATTTGCTATGGCCAAAATCGACAATAATTCTGAATTTTTAGATTTGAAACACTTTTTTATATTAATTTCGCATTCTTTTTCTTTTCAAAAAATAATATTAGAAACCCTAGTGTAATGTCATGGCTGTCTATGTATTTAAGTATCTATATGTATATATCTATTATATATATCGTCGCCTGGTACCCACATCAAAAGCCTTGATTGAGCTTACCGTGGGACTAGGTCGATTTGTGTAAAAATATTTATTTATTTATTAATGTAACATTTTAGCTACAGACACTTTTCTGAGAGAGCTCGAATAAAGGAAATTACGTTAGACCGCATCACATAATCGAACAAGAGTCCAGACGGACTTCCAAATACAACAAAAAAATTGATACACAATATCCTCAAAACATGGGCATCACGAAACTTTAATAAAGAGCAAGCCTTTTTTAGTTTTATCGACATCAATGGATAAAAGTACTGTAAAACTGAAGTTATACACTTCGGATTCAAGTAGTTCTTATCTTGCATGAATCCTTGTTAAAATCGATATTAAGAGACGTGAGTGTTTAAAAAAATAATAAAGTTGTTATTTATTTAATATAATATAGGTCCATGAAAGAGCTAATGAAGGGCGGCCTTCCAATGTCACTGAAGCGCAAACTAGTCGACATGTGTATCCTGCCCGTCCTAACCTACGGTGCCCAAACATGGTCACTCACCGAAAGTCAGAAGTCCAAATTGAAGGTCTGCCAGCGAGCAATGGAGCGCAGCATTCTAGGTGTAACGAGGATGGATCGCATCCGGAACATTAAGCTGCGCTCCAAAACACGCATAGCTGACGTGGGCGAAAAGACTGCCAGGCTAAAGTGGGACTGGGCCGGTCACGTCTACCGCATGTATCCAGAAAGGTGGGCTATTACAGCCACCAAGTGGATGCCGCAAACTAGGCGGGGACGAGGCAGGCCCAGGCGGAGATGGCGGGACGACCTGGACGCCTTCGCCAACAATTGGCCAGACTTGGCATCGAACCGGGAGCTGTGGAAATCTGAGGGAGAGGCCTTTGCCCAGCAGTGGGACACCCCTACAGGCTAGAAAAAAAAAAAAAAAAAAAAAAAAAAAAAAACTTTGTCCAGATTTCATTCTGCATACGTTATATTTGATTAAAAAAACTTTGTCAAGGAGTTACCTTCACAGCCGAGCAGTTGGTCATCAATCATAGTTTTCAGCCCATCAACTTCACGGTAAACCAGCTCGCAGTACACTGACGAAAGACCAGGAGGTATTGCCATCACAATAAGTACCACAAAACGATGTATTATTATATGTAGGCTTTCTCTTGTTTCCTTCAATACAAACATAATTTTAATTATAAAATTTGAACTTTAAACGGCGTCATTTGGCGTAGGAACTTTCGCGATACCTGCAGGAAATGCCGCCAGCATCCTCGGTACAACGTTGTAAGGGTCCATCTTATATATAGGTTAGGTTAGTTAGATTTAATTTGTGTATATAAATTGTATAGTTTTGAAAAGAACGTAGTTCACTTTAAGAAAAAATAGGGTCATATTTTGAGGTTTTCAGAGGCCTTGCGTCTTAAATTCTACAATGAAAACAAATACCTACTTCGACGAATATATTGGTTTATTGTATTACCTATTAAATAAATAGTACAGTACAACCTACACTATGTACAGTTGAGGGCATAGATATACCCATTTTCACTTTATGCTGCCGTTGGAATAAGGACCGAATTGAGTAATTACTTTACTTATTTACCTACACAATACACATGTCATATTTATGCCTTTTTACGTACTGCCGCCATCAGAGATACCAAACCGGCCACGGTATTCAAAAATATCTGATTTTGCACTCTAAAGCCGTGACAGTAGAGGCCGGGGTGCTTAGACAAGTTGCCAATCGCTTGCGCTTAGGGTCTTCCCAAATTAGTCTACGCCGTTTCGGCAAATCGCGTACATAAAAAGCTTTATGTCAACGCAATAAGAGCGAGTACGTCGTAAATCGGCTTGGCCGACGCGAAACGACGTCTTTCGACGGGAAAACGGCGTTTTGACGTAAAGCTGTTCACATTCATACGACACTGTTTGCACACGTTCGCATTCGTAAATATCCTTATACCGCCGTACGGTGCCGGAAAGAGTTGAACGGCTCCGATCCTGGCCGAGTACCTACTATAAGGACCGGTCAGAGCTGGCGGAAGCCGTTCAGCGTCTTCGACGGCCGAACATAGCTGACGACGGCCGAAAAGAGCCGATAACGGCCGAAGTAGCTACTGATGCGTTTGTATTTATTCATTTGAATTATTTATTACCCACATTAAAATCTGCAATAGATCTGACAACACGAAGTAAAACTGTCATAATCTTACACGTCTGTTCAATTTCAAACTCAGGTTGTTACTAACAACCAGTCTCCAAAAATGAGATTTACGATTGCCGATCACCCGCTGTCTTATCTATCTATTCGTTGGACTCAGCGGCTGTACGCATGCTGTCTGACGTCTCGACGGCAGGACGGAGAACGGGAGAGCCGACCGCCGCTTTGCAACTATTGTGATAGCAAATCGCAGGCGATCGAGCGTTTCTACGGCTGTAAGGAGGGTGAGACTGCTAAACGCAGGTGTTCAACCGCGGAGACGGTCGATCGGCTAAATGCGAATAGTGTGGTGTAAAACACTCGGCGAAAGCCGACTCCGCGCCGACTGGTTTGGTGAGACCCTTAGCTGCCTCTCGTTTACGATTGAAGATTAAGCGTCAGCGATTGGCAACTTGTCTAAGCACCCTGGTCAGATATTTGTAAGCACCCTGGCCGCTCCAATATATCAGATGGTGACTGTATCAATGTACTAAACTTGCCATGTAAATACCTTGCCCATAAATAATGGTCAACAGCAAATTACATGTAACTGCTCAGAAATATCGTCAGTCGTCAGTTTGCTTCAAGACCAGGGGGTTACCATGACGTACTATTGCGATTCAGTTTAGGTTTAGGGAAAAGGCTCATATAGCCTTGTCTCTTTCTCTTGTCCTAAACTGAAACGCATTAGTACATCATGGTAAGCCCCCAGGGGGTTGCCATGACTAGGAGTCGGAACTGTGAGTGCAAAACTTTAACAAAACTTCTCAAGTGGACTTGACATAGACATACATCCATAAAATATACATATCTACATACCCACATATTGTAAGTTGAAGATTCCGAGATAGGAAATAAAATTGGATACAGATTTTTCAGTAATATTCGTATTTTTCTTGGCTAATGTGTTCCCACATGTCAATTTTAAAGTTTTGCACCCATAGTTCCGCCCCTTAGCCATGACCTATTAAATGCGATTCAGTTTAGGTCGGCTTGTCAATTTTTGACATTTATTATATGGAACTGACACATGGCGATTCAGATTAGGGCCTAAATTGGATCGTAATGTGTCAGTCATCATCATTATCATCAGCCAATTGACGTCCACTGCTGGACATAGGCCTCCCCCAGAGAGTTCCACAAAGATCGGTCGTGAGCTGTCCGCATCCATTGGACACCCGCAACCTTTACCAGTTCGTCGCTCCATCTTGTGAGGGGCCTTCCCACGCTGCGCCGTCCAGTGCGTGGTCGCCACTCGAGAACACGCCGACTCCACCGGTCATCGGTCCTCCGGGCAATATGGCCAGCCCACTGCCACTTCAACCTGGCGATTCTTCGAGCTACGTCAGTCACTTTCGTTCTTCTGCGGATCTCGTCATTCCTGATGCGATCTCGCAGAGAAACCCCGAGCATTGCCCTCTCCATCGCTCGTTGACTGACTCTGAGCCTCCTAATGAGTCCCATACTGAACGACCACGTTTCAGATCCGTAAGTAATCACTGGCAACACACACTGGTCGAAGACTTTCGACTTGAGACACTGCGGTATATTGGACGAGAACATATTGCGTAGTCTCCCGAACGCCGCCCAACCCATTCTGATTCGACAATTGATCTCCTTCTCGAAGTTGGACTTACCCAGCTGGACTATTTATCCCAGGTATACATATTCATCAACAACTTCGAGTGTAGAGTTTCTAACTTTCACTGGAGTTGGTATCACATGGACGTTCGACATGATCTTCGTTTTGTCCATGTTCATCTTAAGACCAACATCTTCAGAGACTCTACTGAGATCATCGAGCATAGTACTTAAGTCCTCTATGGTCTCAGCCATGACTACTATATCGTCGGCAAACCGAAGGTGAGTGATGTACTCGCCATTGATGTTAATGCCAAATCCCCTCCAGTCCAGAACCTTGAAAACATCTTCCAGTGCAGCGGTGAACAATTTAGGAGAAATAACATCTCCTTGTCTTACTCCTCGCTGCAATGGAATTGGTTTCGAGCTCCGGTCCTGGAGGCGAACTGACATATTGCCGTTTTCGTACAGGCACTTCAACACTTCGATGTACCGGTAGTCTACTTGGCACCGCTGGAGAGACTGTAGTACAGCCCACGTCTCGATCGAATCAAAGGCCTTTTCGTAGTCCACAAACGCTAAGCAGAGGGGCAAGTTATACTCCTCGGTCTTCTGTATAACTTGACGGAGCGTGTGTATGTGGTCTACGGTGCTGAAGCCTTTTCTGAATCCGGCTTGTTCAGGAGGCTGGAATTCGTCGAGCCTGCGTGTGAGACGGTTTGTGATGACTCTCGAAAACAACTTATAGATATGGCTCAGAAGCGTGATGGGTCTGTAAATTCTTTAACAGGGTGTTGTCACCCTTTTTGAAGAACAACACCACCACGCCTCTGTTCCATGCCTTTGGCGTTTTGCCTCTAAAGATGACGGAATTAAACAGCTTTTGAAGGGCCCTAAGGACTGGTCAGTGCCACGGAATAACTATCAAAAACTGAATCGTATTTAAGAGATCATGGTGGACTAGGGGTTATGGTAGTACTCACATCATAATAGTGTGTCATGTTATATGCAGCATGGTATCCGTTTGTCAGAAATTGATAAATACAGCCGCATAAACTTATTAATATCTGAAAATGTAATAAGGCTATAGTTTGAGACAAAAAACAAACATTCTTTTAATATATAATAATAATAATAATAAATACTCTTTATTGTACCACAAAGACAAAGTAAAACAAAGCAAAAATTAATTATTGATCTACAAGGTAGGTATCAACAGGCGGTCTTATCGCTAAAAAGCGATCTCTTCCAGACAACCTTAGGGTAGCGGGAAATACATAAAAAGAAGCTAAGAAATTGGTAGTGCATAACTGTAACAAGAAAATAGATCACACACCTTAAGTACATAATATAATATATTATGTACGCCTAAAATTATAATTAAATTAAACAACTCCAATATCCTACTCAGCCTAAATTCAGGCCATTCAACGTAGAACTGATTCCTAATATAGTATAAACAAGTAAAAACCAGAATTACATTTATAATTTGGGTCAAAATTATTTTCGTTTTATTATTTTGTGTCCCTAAACAACGTGACGCAGTGGTGATTTTTGTATGAAATAATGTTTTGTATTAAATTTCTGATATATGGATTAAAATCTAGCGTGACAAAAAATACAAGTGCACCGGATTTTTTTAATATACTGAGTCTAAACAGCAACTAAAAGCGTGACAAAGTGGTATAAAACAAGACAACAAAAAGAATTTTGTCCCATTTACCTATGCTGATCTACATGTTTTTTTTAAACTCACCTGTAATTTTGTCCAGTTGAAGTTTCCACTAAAACTATCAATCAACTTTTTGTAGAGCCTTAAGCTATCCCATAGCATTCTTATTTTAGTATCTGTATTATTTATACTATCGTTTAAGTTATTCTTCAACCCTTGTTGAATCAACCGTATTCGAAGACGCAATTGATCAAGAGGGAGAACCGCAATCAAACAATTTAGAGATGTCGCTGTCCACATTACGTTCGAACATGTTATTATGACTAGTCTCTTAGAATCGGGAAATACAGTAATGATCCCATAAATCCATAGACATACATTCTTTACTACAATAATTGAGAATATGCGTCGCGTTGTTGGTGTTAATATAGGTAAATCACAAGCCATTTCACTATCTATCTGCTCGATACATTTAAGGAATTGGAAAAAATACTCTTGCCCCGTTAATAAAGATATAAGAACTTTAGTGCTGTATTCTATAATTAATGGTAATACAGGATATATGGGATAGTTGACATCATTAATTAATTTGGTGATAGAAAAGGTGAGGAAAAGAGCTAAGCCAAGACTGTAAAGCCATGTAAAGAAACGGATTAGAGCACGACGACTGAGGGGGCAGTAGAGACCAAAGAGGACCCAAGTCCACAGAACTCCTGCTAAATTTAAGCGCCCGCTGAAAATGTTGTTATCAGATAATGTATACATTTTTGCTGAAATAAAGAAGAGGTATTAACGTTATTAACAAGAACACTATCAAATGGCTGACTGAAAAAAACCCTTTTAGCATAATGTAATGTAAAAAAGTGTCATAATCTACTATACTTCTATCTTTACCTACAACTACGCTACGCTAGTCTTTTTTAAGCGATATGTGGTATACACTGAAAAAACCCCTAGGTAAACACACGCAATTAATCAATAAACTATAGTTTAAACATAATACATAACAAAAGTGCATTTGACAAATCATGTAGACAGTTCCTTCTTACGTACTATTTGAAGGGTACACGGAAAAAACATGTCTAGTCAAATCAAATTTCAGAAGGAAAAACAACCATAGTTTTAAAGGAACAAGGTACTTTACCCTGATTTTCATAAGGATTTGACATGTTCTTTCCGTGGTTTCATTTGTGCTTACATTTAGGGACCGAATAAAGAATCTAGACACTCACTCTATTACTTTTGAGGAGTCATCAAAACACATTTTTTTTGGATATTAACACGCTATCATTAATTAATATTGTTAAACAAATGCTTCTAGCTAGCGTCGACAGTGCTGTGTGACTGAATATTGATTCGTCTGCCCACAAGTTCTTATTTTAGATTAATGAGAATATGCATTATACACAAGTTAAAATGGATATAGACAAGGATAACAACATTTTACGCAAATTGACGTGGCAGGATGAGGGAGCATCTTATGCCTTAACAGCTTTCAAGGCTCTGTTTTTTCTGATTCAGTATCCAGTTATCCACCTGTACTTATTTTTTAAAAAACAAATAAGGAAAAAGTATTTTTTATGAATAGATCTTTTTTTTAATTTCAATGGAACGATTATTTCGTGTTTTGCATACACGGTGCTCGCGAGCATTGAGAGAGCGTCGGTGGCAAACAAGCATACGGCCCGCCTGATGGAAAGCAGTCACCGTAGCCTATGGGCGCCTGCAACCCCAGGGGTGTCACATGCGCGTTGCCGACCCAGTAACAGCTTGTACACTCTTCTTTTGAAGAACCCCATACTGTAGTCCTACGGGAAAGCCTCGGCAGGGAGCTCATTCCACAGACGGACCGTCCGCGGGAGGAAGTTCCTCTGAAACCGTACGCTGCGCGACCATTTAGGTTGCAAGGTGTGAGGATGAGCGCCCAGTCGGTGGCGAGCGATGCGATGATGAAAAGTGGACGTTGGCATCATGTCGAACAGTTCTTCAGAGCACAACCCATTGTACAGCCGATAGAACACACATAAGGAGGCGAAGTCTCTCCTTAGACTTAAGGGTTCAATACCGCCTGTGAGTCTGGGATCGTCGACTATTCGGACAGCTCGTCTCTGAACCGAGTCAAAGGGTGCAAGCTGGTATACAGGTGCTCCTGCCCAGAGGTGACAGCAATACTCCATATGAGGTCTGACTTGCGACTTATATAACAGAAGTCTTTGCCCCGGAGTAAAGTATCCCCTCCCTTAATTTAATGAGTAACATACAAATTCTGGAAAGCATCGTTTCTAAACAGGATTGTTTATAGTGTACAACAAACAGGGTGTAAATGTAATACGGGCCCTAAATGGGGGACAGTAAAAATAATATTCATACGAAATAATACAGCATGCAATGTAGTAGTAACACACTTGAGTTAAATAAGTAAAATAAATAAATAAATAAATAAATATCTTGGGACATCTTACACAAATCAACCTAGTCCCACGGTAAGCTCAATTAAGGCTTGTGTTGTGGGTACCAGGCGACGATATATATAATAGATAGATACGTATAGATACTTAGATACATACACAGCCATGACCAAGGAACAAACATTTGTGATAAATAAATACACAAAGAATGCCCTCGCCGGGATTCGAACCCGGAACCTCCAGCTTCGTAGGCAGGGTCACTACCAACTAGGCTACAGAGGCTGACACTACTGACTACTGACTACTTACTGGCTGAGGCTACTGGCTGAGAGGTTGAGTTAAAAAGACGTTCGTTGACAGATCATTTCTAAAACAAATGTTACGATATATCAAAATAATAAATTTTGAATGATATTGATGACAACAGAAATGGCGATGTTATTACACGAATAAAATAAAAATGTTAAGTAATTTCGTCTTGGTATCTTATCAGGTATAGTATTGAAGAAATAAGTGACTCAGAGGTAGATTACTAAATTAAAATAGCAATAAACCAAATGATGCCAGAACAAGTTTCAGATGATGAAAATGATGGTTGAGGAAATGCCAGCGATATGCTAATAACGATGGTTATTGGGTTGATTCTGCAGATATTTAAAGGCAGTTTGGTTATGTTAGTGACGATAGACTAAACACGCCAGCTATCTGAACGATGGCGATGAGGTAGGTGGTGCAAATCCCAACGAAGGAGAGCATGAGGGAGCCTCCTAGTGGACATCCACGGCAGATGTTTATTCTGAGTGGACGTTGATCCAGAAATTGTAGCGCCAACTGTAGCTCCGAGGACAGTTTAACATCTGCGGAGTAACGTCAACATCGTGCATTTAAAGTCGTGCTAGAAAAATAAATTACATCTAGGAGATTGGTTTATTGGGAGTATTTCTTTTTGTTTTGTGAATTTATGGGTTTTGGGCTATTTCTACTCAGAGTCACAAGCTCTTTCGATCCCCAAAGTTAAATAAACGTCCCTAAATTTCCATACATTTTTCGGTTTTTCTCCTTTGGTAGGTACCGCTATACAAAGTGTTTGGGAAATGGTAACAAGACAGGAAATAAATCCATGGGACAATCTCTTTTCCCATTGGGATCGAAAGATTGTGATTCTAAGTAAAAAAGCCTTAATATACGCAAAAAAGTTTAAAAAGAAATGCTCATGGGCAGGTTTGATTATATCTTTGTTTCGTCCTTGCGCGAAGGTTGGCGCAGTTGCTTCATAATAATATGTTTTGTTATTTTTTTTCATCCTTTGGTGGCAACAAATATACCAGCATAGCTTTTTAAGGACTTTTGACGATATTTATGGCAACAGCAACTGATTATTGATATAAGACGTTATGATAAAGTAGTACCTTCACACACAAGTAGTTGGTCACTAATAGTAGTTTTTAGCTTGGCAGCTTCACGGTAGGGCAATTCGCAGAATATCGATGACAGACAGGATGGTATCGCTAACACGACGAGTATCAACATACGATCTAGCCGAAGTGACTGATAGCCTTTTTTCTATGAAAACGAAAATGATTTGTAAAGTTTTGCTCTTTTGACATAAAAGAATAGCTTGATACACATCAATTACTCACATCAAAATCATGTTTCAATTTATACGTAATGTCGAAGCCATGTATCAGAAATGCATAAAAACAGCAACACAAACTCACGCATATCTGAAAAAAAGGGTATTACGGTTTACTGTATTATGTTGCGGATAAGAGTTAGGTGCATGAATTAGCAAAGAAGTGCATAACCGGATATGAATTGTATGAAATAACCGGAATTTAACCGCGTTCCTGCTTTTATAAAAATAACCGGTTTTTGCATTCCCTAAAATTCGCCCAGTTAAAATCACATGTGTGCGTGACATATTTCAAAGAGCGGTTCAATACTTGATAATGGAGACCTAGACTCTCCGAGACACGTCACCCAATATATTATAATAATAAATGCTTATAATATATACATTCTAAAACGACATCATAAGCGCATGACATGTATACAGGGTGTAAGTCTAATACGGGCGAAGCTCTTAACGGGTGTTAGTTTACGACATAATAAGTATATTCAAAAAACTTTTACTTAAAATTAGAGCAACAAAATTTTCCATACAAAATAATTCGGCGCGCAATGTAGAGCAACATACGCGAGTTAAGCACTCGTTGACAGCTTATTTCAAAAGCAGATGACATAACTGCCATATCAACAAAAACAAATGTTCGTGGCCACATTGCTGCTCCGATGATCTTAAAAAAAATCTGTGGGGTCATAACTAAGAGTAACTTTAAGAAAACCTTGTAATCCATGATTACACTAATGAACCCCATGCCTGGTTTAATTGATCGCCCGTATTAGATTTACACACTGTATATTAGAATCTTTTAAACATGTACTGCTCTCACCTGAAATTTAGTCCAGTTGAAGTTCCTACTGAAATGATCTATCAAGTTTTTGTATTGTCTTAAGCTATCCCAAAGCATTTTTATCTTATCATCTGTATCATTGATCGTATGGTTTAAGTTTCTCTTGAGGCCTTGCTGGATTAATTTTATACGCAAATGCAGCAAATCGAGGGGCAGGATCGCTGAGAGGCAATTTATAGATATCGCAGCCGACATTATACTTGTACATGTTGTTAAATAAATACTTGTAAGATCAGTTGAAAAAGTTATAGCCACAATAGTCACATAAATCCAAGCAAGAATCTTTTGAATTATTATTATTAAGAATGCATATCGCGTTGTTGGTGTTATCAAAGGTAGGTCAGAAGCCATTTCCCTATCTATCTTCTCGATGTATTTGAGGAATTGAAAAAAATACTCTTGTCCAGTTAGTAATGATACAAGAACTTTAGCATTGTAATCCAATACCAATGGTAGCACAGGAAGTAGTGAACTATTGAAGTCGGTCAAGTACTTGATGACAACGATGGTACTAAAAAGAGCAATGGAAAGGCTGTATAGCCATGTAAAGATACGAAACGCAGCACGGCGATGGAGGGGGCAGTAGAGACCAAAGAGGACCCAGGTCCACAGAACTGCTGACAAACTCAAGCGCCCGCTGGAAGTCTTGCTTTCCGATAATGTGTACATTTTTACTGAAATGATAATTAATCTTTCAGTCAATATTTCAAGCAAAATCTAATTTAGGATGTTTCGTGAAACACAATGTGATTGTCATTTTTATGAATTAGTACTTTGTCTTCTGTTGAGGTACGGTCGAGGAAATTGAATGTTTAGAGGTTTATGGCTCACTTTACGTTGGACGTGATTAGTAACTACATACAATACAACCAAATTAACTTGAACCGCAAAGTTCCAAACATTCAATTTCCTCGACTGTACATGCAATCAAAATATACTATTGAACTAGAAGAATCTGTGAAATTGCAATATGCGTTTGCATTATAAAAATCCTTAAAATAACTTTTAACTTTAAAATGATTTAAGTAGTTACAAACGAAAATAAAAAAATTCCTGCCTATAAATGTCGTACCTACATATAAAATGACACTTCAATTTAGAATAAACGTTAGCATTGATATACGGTAGGTTTCCATTCGTTTTAAATAGATAAGATTTATTGGCATTGAATATATGCCATAATGTTATTAAATAGGCCTAAATAATTTTGTACTTGGTATCTCATAACACTATAAATATTTTTAAATATGTATGCATACAATATTTATGATTAATATTACGGGCACAGAACTTTATATCTGTGATTACGGGAATTGTATTAGTTATTTTAAACGACAAACGAGTGATAGTCGTGAAAGTTTAAATAAATACTATTGGGTGTCAGTGAAAATTATTTCATCTATCTAATCTATTCGTTCTCTTTCTGCTCACCTGTTAGCTGTAAATACTACTGAGACGGATAGAAATCACTTTGTATATCAAAAAACTTAAATACCTATATTGACATACCTAACGTAAAAATGATACTTCTACCCTCACCGGTGCAGTGTGACTGAATATCGATTGCCGCTTTTAATTATCATTGTGCGCTCCTATTTTTACATTCAGTTTCATTACATTCAAAATAATTTCCATAAAACAATCTTATAATGATTCTCATTCGAGAAAATACCAAATAAAAACTTATAGGATTAGCGTTGAAAATATACTCCATAATTTGTTGCCAATGGGTGGAGTTTATTTTGAAACTGTCGATAACGGTAATAATTATACCTCGATATTTTTGTAGCAGGAACGAGAGATCGACAAAATCAAACATCGAAATAGCTGTTATCGATGAGTACATTATTCTCATAAAGATGCTAACTTCGTAAAATCAGGTAACCAAGAAATACAGGACCCACCCTAGCTTTATTAAAAAAAAAAACAAATTCTTCATATGAAGAAGCATCTAGCGGGCCAGCAAGGCGGTGGCAACTAACAGGTTACTGTTTGTCTCCTGTTCGTTGCCGCCGCGATTTGGGCTCTACTTTTCACTTACGATCAGGTGGAGTGGAGCCACTTTGTTGTGCCAACATAAAAAAAAAAAAAGAATTATTGCCTATGGCGTTAAGAGTATTTTAAATTATTGTTCTTTTAATGCGTTTTTATTAGTAGATGCACGAAAAATAAAGTAGCGTTTTAAATATGATTGGCATTCTTGTAATTTATCTGCGTTATTTATTTATAAAAAAAAATTAAACTGTTTATATCAAGGTAAGTTACATAATATTACATAGTCTTAACCTATAATCTTAATTATTTAAAGATTTTTTAAGTTAAGGAGTCTTAATAAATTTTCAAAGTCACAGATTTGAATTCGACATGCACATTGCGTTATACAAGGTAGGTACTATATTTATTCATCGACAGCTACCAAACTTATCGATACCAATTATGTCGATGTTTAATTTTTTCAATCTCTCGTTCCGGCTAGAAATATATGTAGGTATAGTATTAATTAATTTATTTATGTATGTCTATTAGAATTTTCGTTTGTGTTGTTGGTATTCTTTTTAAATATTTTCCTTTTTCTGCACCACCTACTACCTACATTTTTGTAATCGTGTTTCCACTACCCAAAGGTTGTCTGGAAGAGATAGCTTTTTTAGCGATAAGGCTGCCTTTTGTGACCTCTGTTTTTTGTATTTCTTTTGTTTTGTGAACTTTTGTTCTTTATTACGTGTGAGGTGTGCAATAAAGAGTTTTGTATTGTATTGTAATAGGTATTTATTGTTATTATAATGCCAGCGTACTGATGGATATCTTCAAAATGTCTCTTAGAAAATTGAGTAAGGTCTTCTTAAATGATTTACTACACAGATCCTTAGCCCCAAGCTCCAGCAGCACAAAACAAGAATCCCCGGAGCCCCATACTTTTCATTCAAAGAAACTCTTTGATTTATTGCAAATCCATTTTCCCGTGGCTCTATTTTGCATGGAAAAATGAATACGTTGTACTTAGACCCTTGATGAAACGAAGACGTATTTTCCTGTGAGTCTTATCGCGGGATAAGCCTTTTTCTATGAGACGCCCCGAGGGTAGCCAACTAGGAAGTTGGCTAGGCGGGTTTATGAAATCTTTGAGATGTATTCAGAATAGAAAATCCAATGCCAATACGAGTATGATCCAGGAGCTGTAATATATGTGTCGGGGCATGTAACCTCCTTGATCGGAAGGATGATGCCAGTTGAATGATGAATATGAAATTAAAAACATAGTAAAATATACCGGGTGACTTCAAATTAGTGATACAAAATAATAAAACATGAATCTATGAATCGTTTTGAACAACTTTTACTATGGGACCAAATATGAAAACTCAAGAAAAAAATCGACGCTTCCATACATTTTGGTCAACTTATCTTAGCACATTTCTATGGAAGTGTAGGTTTTTTATTGAGTTTTCATATTCGGTCCCATTGTAAAAGTTGTTCAAAACCATTAACAGATTCATGTTTTATTATTGTGTATCACCAATTTGAATTCACCCTGTATAGGTATGGATTACACTATAGCACAGAAAATAGTATGTTGCGAATAACAGGAAATTCGCAACGACAGCGATTACACACAACTACAAGGAAGCACTTCTAAGGACAAAGGCCATAGTCGGATTTTCATAGTAAGTCAGCCTTTAAATCAACCAGACTCTAGTATTTTTTTGTGAGTACCTCTTATGGTGAAGAATATTTCTGCTGAGTATCAACGTCCTATCGGTGACAGTTTTTGACTTATGATTTTTTTTAGTTTTTTCTTTAATGTGTTGTATCTCAGGATGTATAAAAGCGAATTGCTTCAAATTTTGAAATAATGTTCTTTATTTAGATATGCATCGAATTTAAAAAAATGAATATCGATTGTCGTATAAAAAAAAGAAAAAAAAAGACCAAATAATTTTTCATATTTTTTTTTGTGTACCTATGAAGTAGTGACACCTCTATTTTCTTTTTCTAATTATAGACCATACATTGGCCTACTAGTTGCCTAAGTATCAAAATTTTCCAAGCGGTACTTCTTACCAAAAATCGGCAATATGTGTGGTCAAGTTCTGCATTCAATCGGTGTTTTTCAATGTAGTATACAAACTCTTCATTTATATTTGAGTTTTCTTATCAGGTTATCTTATTTAAGAGTAAATGCTAATGACAACTTAATGTCATCATGATGCAAGCTGTTTATTTCATTATTAATCGGCCGTTTACCATTTCAACTAGCGTATCTCGATAATATTTAACTGCAATATATTATTTTTAATGAATAATCTCATAAATAATATCGAATTACGCTAGTTAAAATAATAAACGGCCGATTAATAATGAAATAAACAGCTTGCATCATGATGACATTAAGTTGTCATTAGCATTTACTTTTAAATAAGATAACCTGATAAGAAAACTCAAATATAAATGAAGAGTTTGTATACTACATTGAAAAACACCGATTGAATGCAGAACTTGACCACACATATTGCCGATTTTTGGTAAGAAGTACCGCTTGGAAAATTTTGATACTTAGGCAACTAGTAGGCCAATGTATGGTCTATAATTAGAAAAAGAAAATAGAGGTGTCACTACTTCATAGGTACACAAAAAAAATATGAAAATTTTTTTGGTCTTTTTTTTTCTTTTTTTTATACGACAATCGATATTCATTTTTTTAAATTCGATGCATATCTAAATAAAGAACATTATTTCAAAATTTGAAGCAATTCGCTTTTATACATCCTGAGATACAACACATTAAAGAAAAAACTAAAAAAAATCATAAGTCAAAAACTGTCACCGATAGGACGTTGATACTCAGCAGAAATATTCTTCACCATAAGAGGTACTCACAAAAAAATACTAGAGTCTGGTTGATTTAAAGGCTGACTTACTATGAAAATCCGACTATGGCCTTAATAAGTTATTAACTTATCAGTCTTATCACCCTAAAGTATGACTGAAATATACAGGATGATCAAAAATAAGTACATTGCGTAACTGTGAGGTTGTGGGTGTGGTAGGGTTGGGCTTTTATTCGAAATTGTATGGTCAATAAAACTAAATACTTCTATTCTACGACCTGATTTCATTTTATCCTTTAATCAGATCGTAGAATGACCTGATTAAAGGATAAAATGAAATTAAAGAATATTATCGACCCTTTTAAAACTTGAACCTCATAGTAAACGGGAATAGTCTGATTGGCCATTTTGTATGGACACAATAAAATAATGAAACTTGACAATTCATAAAACTATACATGATACCAGTTTTAGTTTTAAGTCATTGTTTACTGCATGAACTTTTATTACAATTGTGCTCAATGATAGGGGTTAATCTTCAAAAGAACTTGTCGCAAAAAATCCAATTTGCGTGATAAGGGTCGGTTTTTATTGAACTCGACGATAGTTCGAGAGATACTTTCTTTGCTGTTGCAAGTTGTAGTGAAGTGAAGGTGGATTTAGACCAAACGATCATTCGCTCATTCTATCCCCCACTCTATGAAATCAACGAATTTCGACGAATCACGTTTTGTGTAACGAACGAATTTCGTAGAGTGGAGGATAGAATGAGCGAATGCTTGTTTGGTCTAAATGCACCATTATGTAACTATAGCTTCGTGAACATACATACTTACATACATACATCATCAGCCTATGTTAGTCCACTGCTGGACGTAGGCCTCTCCTATTAACCCCTCGTATACTTAGACACGGATCCGTGCGAGGGAATTTAAATCTATTGTTTTAAGTGTCAAGGTTACTTTTTCAGTAACGTAATTTGACAGGAAGCATACGAGGGGTTAACTATGCGTATAGACGCATTAGGAGGTAAATGCCCATAATCGCCACGCTGGGCAAGCGGATTGGCGATCGCAGTAATGTGTCCACTATGATGACGCTGCTGCCCATCATCAATCTTGTAGAATGGTCAGTGACACTTTAATCCCTTGGTCGACTCTTACGACACCCGCAGGAGGAGTTGGGGTGGTGACAAATGTATTCTTACTGCCGTCACCACACGGCTTGGTGAACATTAGACACTTAATCTACCAACGGCGATGGACGAGAAGATATGATTGACAAGTTTTTACTTCGCGAGCGAGGGAATTCCCTCATAAGTTTATACTATTTAATTTTATTATTTATTTACTTCAAAGTTTTATATTTTCCTTTGATCAAAAGTGAACTAGAAGAGATCCCTTACAGGGATAAGTTCGCCTTCGTACCTGTCAAAATTTTGGTATAAATGTGTTTTTTTACCTGTGTTTTGTGAAAAATAAAGAATTTACATATGTACATAACATTTATAAATTACCTTTATTATATAATGTATCAATAAAATATCGCATTTGTTCCTAATATGCAAATCATTACACGTAGCAATGTCTTAGTTGTAGAACATTACTTAAAATTACTAGAAATTTCCATGAGAAATGAATCTATGAAAGTTGTCACGCAAATTGCTACATATTGAGAGCATTTCAGATTAGGGATTATTACACACTTTTAACAGTCAACGATCAACACATTTGACGTTTTAGTTATACAATAGCAACTTTATCAATTGATCAAGCGTTACATAAATTATCCCTAAAGTTTGGCAATAAATATTCGATACTAGAACAATAGTAGGTATAAATTTTCTATTCCCTATTTTAGAAACTTATTATGGATGTCCCAAAAATAACGGAATATTTAAATTTGATGAAAAGGCACACTTTTCTTGACCAACTTGTTTTTTTTCTCTGACACGTAAAGTACACAAAATAGGATTAAATATAATAATAGCAAATCGCCCTGCAGCCCTGGTCTCATTGACGAAAAACAGTTTAGACCCCATTTTCTGGCCGTTTTCGCTTCATTTCAGAGAATCCCAAATATTGCAATTTAACAGAGATAATTGGTTTTTCATGGGGCTATTTGTAGTCAAAGTTCTATGTCAGCAAGCTCTTGATCACCTATGGTGTGAAGGAGGGGATTTCATACTGCAGCAACGAAACTCACCCATATTTATGCTTTCATAGAATATTTGAACAAAGGAGTGCTATGTCACAGCAAAGCGTTCGACGTAATTTTTTGGCATGCTTTACCATACTGAACTGTTCTTTGTACTTTATGATTCAATCTAGAAATAAAAAAATCAAACAAGAAATAAATATTTTTCATCGATTTCAAATCTTGCGTTATTTTTAGGACACCCTTTATTTGCTTCATTGCTACTACATTCCCATTTTAAATCCCTTTAACTGCCGCAACCGTTCCATAAGTCATCAAAACGCCTATGATTTGAAGGGTAACGTTTTCATGAATTTAACACGAATTCTCATTATTAAAAAAGTTTGGGCGAAATTAATGCCACGAGGGTTACGCTCATACAAGAGTGGCCACATTTCAGCAAATACACGGTACTTATGCTCTTCTTATGGATAATACAAGGGCGCTTAGATTAATTTGGATCAGTAAGGGTCACTTTAACTTTATAAGCCGTAAAGGGCGTCGTTATTTTTGAATGTGTCGCAGTTTTATTTTAACTTAAGCGATTAATGATCATTATGTCCACATGTTTCTGGGGATACTCGTGTAATTTGTCACGATTTGGGAGATAATCATAAGGAAGTAAAACGTACGAGTATACAAAGTACCTAAATAATTATAGAGAGATATTTTTTTCAGTACAGATGGTGCTTTTTTACGCGCTAGTGTGAGAAATGGTTCATTTACTTCAGGTCGCAATCTTCGGAGAGCCATATGTACTGAAAAACGTCGTACGATACACGTGCGAAAACGAAATTCGTTTTTTTCGCACTTGTATCGTAATGTACTATTATTCACTGACTAAACTTTAGTGGGTTGATTTTAAGGTATTATACGTATCGATGAACTTTTCCTATACGACTGAAATCTGATTCGAGAAAATCTGATATTATGAAACATACTCTGAGATAGGTATAGATATTAGTAGGCAA